>QLSS01000638.1:9442-50168 GCA_024372645.1 Trichomalopsis sarcophagae | reverse complement strand
CATATATGAAAATCATCAAAATCGGTGAGTTCGGGTTGGGTACCTTTCCTTGTCAGTACAAAACCTATACTAAAATCTTAGACAAGGTAATAATAGATTCCAAATATGACCAAGACCTAGTTTAAAATAATGCAAACAACCTAAAAAAAAACTATGGGAAATAATGAATACTAAAATAGAAAAAATCTAATGATACCATAAATTATATAAGGGTTGACAATAGCAAGATAAGTGACAAAACTGTCAAAGCAAAAGTGACTCTAGGATAGACTAAAGAGAGAGATAGAGAGAGAGAGAGAGAGAGAGAGAGAGAGAGAGAGAGAGAGAGAGAGATAGATAGGTCTTTATTTGCTAAAGCAAAAAGAAAAATAATATAATAAAGATCATAGAGACTGTGTCGAATACAGTCTAACAAATATATAAAGATATTGTCATATAAAATCACATGAGATCACATTTTGTCATATATAATTATCACATTAAACTCCTCCAGCACTACGTTGTACACTTAAGATTTGGTCAAAGACCTATCTGTATCACACGTTTGAAGTCAAAAAAGAAAAATTACGCAGTACTGGAAGAATTTTTACGGCCACGGGCCGAGTCTGAATAGATTAAAACTAGATTAATGAAAAAATAAAAAATACAGCGCCAGAGGGCTCAGAGTTGTCACGATTCAGCGGCCAGCAGGTGCCGCCGTAATGCCCCTTTGAAGGAGGCGAGTGATGGCATGTTTCGCAGAGCAGAAGGGAGAGAGTTCCAGAACCGAGCACCCTGAACCTGGAAGGCCCTAGCCCCGGTTTCAGTACTCACGGTAGGGATGCTCAGCTCCTGGGGAACTCCCCTACCGGAGGGTCTGGGCTTGTGTTTATTGAACAGCGAGGCCAGATACGAAGGCTCACCGATCCGGGTTATTCTGTATAATAGAATGGCCTCAAAGTAGAGTCTTCTGGAATCGGTGCAAAGCCATTCCAGACGCCTCCGGTAGGGACTTATGTGTTCATCCCTCCTAACCCCGAAGATGAATCTCACACACGAATTGCTCAGTCTCTGTATCCGTATTCGTTGTTCGTTAGACACGTCTAGGATAGTCACAGCACAGTAGTCGATGTGTGGTTGTATAAGTGTCTCAACTAGCCTTCTGCGGAGAGTCTCAGTGGTGTAGCATCTGATAAACCGCAGGCTATATAGGGCTTTATTTACTTTTTTTGTGATAGCATCCACCTGCGGTCTCCAAGTCAGTTTGCTATCCAGTACAACACCGAGACTCACGACCGTCTCACTGAATGGGACGATCACCCCGTCCGGCAGCGGAACCCCAGGCAAGTTCCATGATTTAATATCATTAACGTTCTTCATGGATCCGAAGAATATAGACTTAGTTTTGCCGGAGTTAAGCCGCAGACCGGAGCTCTCCGCCCAGTCAGAAACCAGCCGCGCCGCTTCTGCCAGTCGAGCCACGCCGTCCAGGAAGTTATCTTTGTTGGTGTGTAGATAGATCTGGAGGTCATCCGCGTAAAAAAGATTTTTAATTGTGTTGCCGTCGAGTATGTTTCGCAGGTCGTTGACATAGAGGGTGAACAGCAAGGGTCCCAGGACAGAACCCTGTGGAACTCCCAGATTCGTTTCAAGCCATTCTGAAGCTCCGCTTTTATTCGAAATTACCATCTGGGATCGTCCCTGTAAATATGATTTAATCCACAGGAGAGCCGCCCCAGAGAACCCCAGCTGCCTCAGCTTAGATAGTAATTTGGAAGGTGAGATGGTGTCAAAGGCCTTGCTGAAGTCAAACAGCAGCATAAGCGTCACCCTCTTTTTGTCAATTGCCATGCGTACGTCGTCAGTCAATTTTATTAACGCTGTTTGTGTGCTGTGGTGTTTTCGGAAACCGGCCTGGAAGGGGTCGATTATATTATTTTTATTAAGATACTCCGTGATCTGGGTGTGCGCGATCTTCTCGAGTACTTTTGAGAGGAAGCAGAGCAATGCAATCGGACGAAAGTCCTTAACACTGGAAGGAGCACTGGTCTTTCTTAGCGCGATCAACTGAGCCTGCTTCCAGATACTCGGAAAGATCCCCTGAGCGAAGGAGCAGTTAAAAAGATTAAGAATAAATTCGCCAATAATTGGGAGGGCCTTTACGACCACCCCGCATGGAATACCATCGACACCCCTCGCTTGCGAGGAAAAATGTGATATAGCAAGGACGACGTCACCAATACCAACAGGGGTAAAAGTAAAGCCCCCCTCGCCTGCAAACGCAATAGAGTCCGTCGCATTGTCTATATTTTCGAGAGGTGATACCGATACTCCCGCGAAGTGCTCGTTCAGCTCCCCTGGCGTAAAACCAAAAAACTCCTCCTCCTTTCGCCCAGGCAGGAGGCCGAGATGACGCATCATCTTCCAAATATTTCTATTTTCATCAAGGGCGTCTGATAGTTGTTGGCGAAGGAAGGACTCACGCTCTTGAGCAGAACGCATGTCGACCTCGCTTGTGAGTCGAAGGGCCTCATCGAAAAGCTCCGCTCTCCCCGTGCGCTCATAGCGCCTGAGTGTAGCATTGCGTTTATCAATGAGGAGCCTCAGCTCTGGTCCAGACCAAGGAGCATATTTCTTACGTGGGCAAACCGTTTTCAAGGGCGCCAATTCCTCGATTGCAAATTTTATATTATTATTAAGAACACATAAAGCGCCCTCCAGATCGGTTTCGATGGAATTCATGGCTGTCCAGTCACAACAAGACAGGAGGTCGACAAGGCTAGTTGTGTCTATGCCCTTGTAATCCCGGTACGAGAAGGTGTCACTCGTAGGAGTGGGGGCGTAGATGTCTATCGAGACATGTATGACACAATGCTTGCCGAAACTAGGCAGCCACTCATTCTTAGAATCCAAGATCGTGTCGTTTTCGTCGGTCATGATAAGGTCAATCCATGTGTGTGACGATGAGGTATGATGTGTGGGACCATGCCGGATGATCTGAAGAGATAACTCTTCGGACAGACGCTTGATAGTAGCAGCGTCGTCCGAGTCAGATAGCAAATCCGAGTTCAGATCACCCATTATGATCTTATGACTATGTTCGCCACATAAGTCCCGCAATACATCGAAAAGGTCTGAGTCCCTTTGCATCGGAATTTTCGGGGGCCTGTAAATAACTCCGAGTAGCACCGGAGGTGAGTCGCCCCTTTGTACGCTACAAAAAAGGTACTCCGGGATTCCAGGTTTTCCTAGACCCGCAGTATCCGATGAGGCAAGCTTTTTGATTTTAAATCCATTGCGCACAAATAAGGCGACACCACCTCCGTTTACATTACGATCCTGCCTAATGATGGAAAATCCCCCGACGCTAACTAGGCTATCGTCCACAATCGGACCCAGCCATGTCTCTGCAAGACCAAAAATGTCGATCGAGGGGCGCTCAGCCAAAAAATTTCGGACGATCTCAATGCGAGCCCTGAGCGAGTTCACATTGAGAAAGCCCGCCCTCAAGCCACTCTCAACACCCGGCGCACTGTCAGGGGGCCTCGCGAGTCATATGGAGGGCGCGGATGAAGATGACGATGATGACGACTGTATTGAGGTTGATGCAGATGATACAGTCGTCAATGATGGCATCGATGCTTGCGAGAGAGAGAGAGAGAGAGAGAGAGAGAGAGAGAGAGAGAGAGAGAGAGAGAGAGAAACGCAATTACAATGTACGTTTATATAAAAAAAGAGACGCTACTATAAACAACAAAAGAGAAAGAACCGCAAGTAACTTAATACTATCGCCGCGAGGTACCTTTCATACGCTGGTGAACTCTCCTACCTTATTTGCAGAACGAGATGTGGACGACACAACGTAGAGCCCTGGCCGCACGTTGGTGGGATGCACCTTTCTCGGTCGCAGGATACCTCGACGTCTCGAGGGAACCAATCGTCAATCACGGGCATACCTTTTCAGCCCTGCCGCGTAGGTAGTAATCGCCTGGTGGATATCGACACAGCGAGGAAGCTCGCACGTGGCCGAAGTCCCAACATTCAAAGAAATCACACAAACAGCACACCGTACGCAAAATGCACACACACTACGCACTGCACGGTAATACAATGAAGAGTGTCGAGCGTTCTGAAAAAGACGATGATAACGACATCATTCGCACGCAATTTACAAAGAGGCTTTTGCAATCGCAAGTACAAAAGGCGCAATGTCAACTGACCACTCGAGAGGAGCTGTCAGAACTGAACTGCACGTGCTTTCGCACGCCGGAGCCCGCGCAAACGGGAGAGGCTTACAGCAGCGCTCGCATGCGCTCGACCGCTCTTGCTGCAGCGCTCGCAGCGCTAGGCGCGAAATTCGAAATTCTCCTTCTTGCTCTTACATAACCTGAACACCTACAAATACGACTGAAATAATAAATATAACAAATTCAAATAAACTGAAAAATGGTGGTGATGACAAAATCAATGCTAAAACTTTAAAAGCAATCTGCAACTATATTGCAGAACCTCTGACACATATTTTTAACAGTTGTATTGAGAATAGGGATGTGCAAGATCCCGCAAAACCCGAGTCGAGTTAAGTCAAGTTTTTTTGCCGAGTTCGAGTCGAGTTCTTTTTTCGAGCTACGGAAATTGTCGAGATGTTCGAAAATTTCGAACAGTTTGAAACACTCGAGTAGCTTGAAAAATCCATGTAGCTCGAAAAACTCAAATGTCTTAAAAAACTTGGGAAATTCGAAGAGCTTCATGATTTTTGTTTTAATTTTTAGGATCATATATTTTGGTTTTAACGTCTGGAGGTGCATTAGAAAATGCATGTTACTAGGATCGAAGTTTTAATTTGGCAATCAATTATGGCTGTTTTTTTACCTTTCTTTATTGCCATATACAGGATTGACCATTTTAATCTATTATGAAAATATCTCGGATTTATGGTTGATACAGAAAAATGTTTTAGACAATAGTTGTAGAGGTCAAAGGGGGTCAACTTTTGGTACCAACAACTTTGACTTTGAACTTGTTTTTGAACGTCATTTCAAGGTCAAGATCATTTTTTTAAATAGGAAGACCTACTTTTAACTTCGGATTTGAAAAGTTCAGAAAATTTTACGTTCAAAATGATATTTTGAACAAGGTCACGGAAGGTCATATGAAGGTCAAATTTACGAAAATGGTTAAATAATGTGCGTTAGCTCGGAATAACGGTTGGAAACGTCAAAATGTTTTTAAAAAACGTTGTCAAGGGTGAAGAGTTTCACTTTCTGATTGCAATAACCTTGACCTTGAATTTCGTTCTCAAGGTTATGTCAAGGTCAAAGTGATTTTTCAAGCGAGAACCCCTGCTTTTGATCTCCGATTTGGTAAAAATACGAGAATGCCCGTTAGAAATGCAGATGTAAATCCACATTGGCACAGAAGAGTTGATAATCAACGTGGGACTCACGTTAAACAGCAGGGGTTCTCGCTTGAAAAATTACTTTGACCTTGACATAACCTTGAGAACCATATTTTGGGGTGATTGTTTAACGTGAGTCCCCTTGCCTCTGACTTCTAACCATTGAGTATGTGCTCAAACTGACGACCGTTAGCGTCGATATAAAGTAGAATTCTTCTAAAATAATGTCTTACCGTTGAAAGCAAGACATTTCTTGGAATTTCTGCACAAGCTGTTCGTATGCGTTCCATCATGTCTTCTCGTGTCTTTGGTTGCTGTTCGTAACAAGTCTTTTTAAAATATGTAACTGGGCCTCCACGTCCAATTCATTGGTTTGGGTACCGTTTGTTAAGAAAGGTTCTTACAATCCGTGCAAAATGTGGTGGTGCATCATCTAATTGCACCCACATTCTTTGACTGGTCTCTAAATCGACATCTTCAAGCAATCCGGGTAAATGGTCTTTCAAAAATTCCACAAAATTGTGTTGGTTGACATTACCGTTAAAAAAATAAGGACCAATTACATATCCATTTACAATTACACAAAACGTTAAACGTCCATCTACGTTGATTATCAACTGTTTCTGTGCCAAAGTGGTCTCACATCTGTATTTCCAACGGGCATTCTCTTATTTTTACCAAATCGGAGATGAAAAGCAGGGGTTCTCGCTTGAAAAATCACTTTGACCTTGACATAACCTTGAGAACCAAATTCAAGGTCAAGGTTATTGCAACCAGAAAATGAAACTCTCCACCCTTGACAACGTTTTTTAAAAACATTTTGATGTTTTCAACCGTTATTCCGAGCTAACACACATTATTTAACAATTTTCGTAAATTTGACCTTCATATGACCTTCCGTGATCTTGTTAAAAATATCATTTTGAACGTAAAATTTTTTGCACTTTTCAAATCCGGAGTCAAAAATAGGTCTTCCTATTTAAAAAAATGATCTTGACCTTGAAATGACTTTCAAAAGCAAAGAACCGTTTCCATGCATCTAAAGTAAATGGCGAGCTATTCATTTCGAGCGTGCAAATGAGAATCATTCCCCTTCCACTACTCCAAAATACTTAAATGAATCGTTGAATGAAAGTTTTTAAAAATTTTTTGAAAGAAAGTAACTTACGATTTATAATGTGCAACTTACCATTCACTCTATATGCTTGAAAACGAGTTTTTACAGGCACTTGTCAAAAGAAGTACAGTGTAACAAGGGGGGGGGGGCAAATTCTACTTTGGGTGAGATTTAAGCACTCGTCTTTCTGTCAAGCGCCTGCGGCGCCCTCGACTGGAACTCGTGCTCAAATATCACCCTCGTTAGAAATTGCCCGCCCCCCCTTGTTGCACAATATACTATTCCTGTGTCTTTAATCAATAGAACATATAAGAAACTTATAGAGTTATCAATGCCAGTCCGGTAAGTGAATTGTAATCTATTGTTATATAAATTGAATGTTTTAAAATTTCGTCAACTTAACTCATATTCGGTACAGATGTAATATTGTCATCGACATATTGGTAAAAGAATATTCGTTTAAAAGATAGTTTTAATAGGCAATCCGTTTTGAGATCGTCCATGACTATGACAGCAACGAAACCCAAAATCGGAGAGCCCATTGGTTTGCCAAACAGTTGTTTGTAGAATTTACCATTGAACTGAAACAACGAAGAAAACAGTTTTACACTATGAAAAACTGTTGCTAATTCATTGGCACGTAGCTTCCTCCAACTAAATTCATAGTTTCAATAAATAAAATATTGTTTAGATATAGATAATGTTAATTTGGTTTTTTCATTTTGACTCCTTACTTGAGAACTGCTCGACAAAATCGTTAAAAATTTAAACAGCAGATATTTATTTTTATGGTTAATCACTAAATACAATTTTGAAACAGTTGAGTACATTTTTTTAGAGATATAAGGGATCAAAAAATTTTCAAAAAAAATTAAAACCTTGATATCTTAAGAACCGCAGGGGTTTGAAAGCTATGCAATAAACTTAGCCAAAACACATAAAAAATTTACTTTCTCCCAAAATCTCAAGTACAATGAGGACTTTTTACGTCCGTAATCAAGGCACAAAAAAACTCATTTTTTCAGTTTTTGATTTATTACTGAAAAAATTCGTAGTCAAATCACTTGAAATTTTTATGGAATATATAGTTTGACAGGTGACCCATCCAAATGATATTTTTCGTAATGTTTAGTTATAGAGAAATGAGTTTTTTTTTTTTTTTTTTTAATCACCTTTTTCATTTTATCTTCCGAATAAAGCGGTCAAATTTGAGGGCCAAACAAGGAAAGGTATATAATTTTATTCTTTTTAAAATGCATTATAGCTGAATTGTTTATAACAGTAGGATAATTGAAAAAAACGCGAAATAGTGTTTTTCAAAAATCAAAAAATTGCCAAAAAAAATAGTTAAATAAAAAAGAACTATTTTTGCCGAATTTAGCAGAAATAGATATGCATGTCAAATTTTAAATTATATTGATATTGACTGACTAGTTTTAGAAAAATTACGGTATACATACACACACGTACATATCCGCACACACACACACACACACACATTTATCAACATTACTACCCCCAAGCGAGTCAAGCCATAGTACCTAGTCCCGCCGTAGATTCTGATCGGGTGAAAGCCCCGGTGGTCGACGCTGGCCCCACAGATTTTAGGAGGTGGGAGCAAAACTCACCTAGAAGCCGCAGGGGTTTATCACCTGACCACTGCTGCGTGTAGAGACGCAGGTGATATGGAAATGGAGGTTGATGCAGACAGAGATATGAGAGCTGCATGCAAAACGCAAAGGAATGCGCACTTGGATCGCCTTGGCAGCAGAATTGATGAACAGGCAGACACAATGTGCACAAGCAAATTAAAGACCTCGCCCATACCATAAGAGCGAGCTATAAGGATCTCTGCATCGCAGAAGATAATTTACTGCAATGCCAGCTCCCGGTAACACAGGGGAGGGAAACCCACAGGATAGAAATGGAGGAAACAAAAGAGCAGATAATTAAGCTGAAAAGACAGCGTGGCAGGAAGTCGTCACAAGAAAGTCAAAGGAAAAGGAGAAAAAGGCAAGCAAAGAGGATAAAAGTGTCCCTGGCGTTGCAAACCAGATCAGGGCTAGCAAAAATGGACAGAAGCGGGCAAAACCTCCCAGACCGGATGCTTTAAACATTAAGGCTGCAGAAGGAAAGAGTTATGCAGACATTTCGTCCAAAATAAAAGCGGCTCTGTCACTTAACACACTGGGGAATAGCGTAAATAAAATATGCAAAACAGTTGCAGGCGATCTTCTGATAGAGCTCAAAAGCACAAAAAAGTCAAAATCTTGAACTTCTAAGAAGCAGTTAAAGCGGTACTAGTGGAAGGCGCCACAATAAAAGCACTCCAGGAAGAAGAAACCATTGAAGTAAGAGATCTGGACATGTTTACCTCAAAAGAGGAGGTACTTGAAGCACTGTAGAAGGAAATTGTCGAGGAAAACATCATAGAAGTCTCTACGATAAGATCTCTGTAAAAGACGTATGGTGACCCGCAGATGTATTACCAGCTCAGATAGCGGCTAAGATCACTAAGCTACAAAAGATCAGAATAGGATGGGTCAACTGTAGGATCTGGGTAGCTAACCACAAAAACGAGCTGCTTGGGTGTTATAAATGTCTAGGTTTTGGCCATATCGGTAGAAAGTGCACAGTAACTGAATACAGAAGTAAGCTATGCTTTAAATGTAGGAAAGATGGCACAAAGTGAAGGAGTGTAAGAATCAAACCAACTGTGTATTCTGTAAAAGAGGCACAGGGGGTAATGGTGACCACGCAGCTGGTAGCTATGCATACCCAGTTTAGTACCCGAGCTGCAGTAGAAGCCACTGACAGACGAAGAAAATGAAAATAGTGCAGTTGAATATGAATCACTGCGCGACTACATAGGGCCTACGAAAGAGGACCAGCGCTATTAGAAGCATTCGCACTTCTTGACTTCGTTAACCAGGGATGTTTTTACACATTTTAAAAAGGAGACGCATGATCCATTATAGATCTCTCGTTTGCCAGCAGCTGCCTGATTGGCTCAGTTAGATCGTGGATGGTGAGCGATAATTACACAAACAGTGACCACCAAGCGAACATAATGGAGATAAAAATTTTAAAACAGAGATTTAACGGGAGGGCAACGACAAATATAGTCGGCTGGAAAACAAAGGATTATGCTAAGGAGACATTCCTGCTGGCTCTAGAAGAAATACAGCTGTCTGAATCTGCGAATGATAAGGTTAAGCAGTTAATGGGAAATATTACCCGAGCCTGCGACGCAACAATGCTAAGGAGAACTTCCAACAATAGACGATCGCCAGTATACTGGTAGGATAAAGAAATCGACATGCCCCACAAAGAGTGTTATCGAACAAAAAAACGGGAACAGTGAGCTAGGAAGAAATAATACGAGACTGGTCGTGGTAAAGAAATAGTAGACGCCCTAAATAAAGAAATGAAGAATGCTAAACAGATACTCAAGAAGAAAATACGAGAGAATAAACGATGGTGCCTAAAAGAGTTACAGGACAAGGTCGAGCTAGATCCCTGGGGGCAACCGTACCCAGTGGTAATGAAGTTGATAAAGGGAGGTTATATTCCCCCTCATTGTCATTGAAAAACCAGGCGGACTAGCGGAATATCAATACGGCTTTAGGAAAAAACGCGCTAGTCTTGATACCGTGAGCTTAGTAGTCGAGACTGCTAGAACTGCAATAGAAGGAAAAAGATGGAAAGAAGGATCCAATAAGAACTGTGCTATCATTACACTGGATGTTAAAAATGCTTTTAACTCAGCCAGCTTAGACAAGATACACGAGGAACTACTAAAAAAAGAGGTACATGCATATATAAGAATGATTATGTCTGACTACCTGAAAAACAGAACCCTTTTGTATGACACAGAGAGCGGCACGGGAACCTATCAAGTAACCGGAGGGGTCCCACAAGGGTTAGTGCTTGGCCTATTATTGTAGAAAATCATGTACGATGGAGTACTTTGGCTAGAGCTACCCGAAGGAGCAACAGTTGTAGGGTTTGCAGATGACACTGTAGTAGTGGTAGTAGCAAAGCAAAAGGAAGAGATGACGGAAATCGCTAATGAGGCAGTAGGTATAATCCACGATTGGCTAAAGCAGACTGGACTTGAGCTTGCTAGCCATAAAACGGAGGCTATTCTTATATCCAGTAGAAAGAAAATAAAGACAATAACGCTGTCAGTGAACGGATACAAAATAGACTCTTAGATGACCGTTAAGTACCTGGGAATCACAATAGACGCCAGACTAACGTTTAAGCAGCATCTTGAGAGGGCGAGGAATAAGGCATCAAAAGTCGGTGCTGCACTATCGTGATTAATGCCAAATGTAGGTGGGTCAACGCAGGGTCGAAGGTTACTCCTAGCCAGCGTAACTACATAAATTATGTTATACGGTGCGCCATTATGGGCGGACCCTATGTTGGTAAAGTCCTATGCACGAAAGCTGTCAACAGTTTATAGGAGAAGTTTTTTTTTTTTTTTCATTATAGCTTTATTGAAACCTTTTGGAAGGTTTATTTAGCATTACAATAAGTATAATTAATACAAGATATAAATTTACACTTTAACATACATCGAGATTGAATTACATTACAGTTGTATGTTATAGGACTTTAGAAATTTACATACTTGCTCACAAGCTTTGATGTCTGGAGAAGCGATAAGAGTATCGATGTGGAGGGGAAGTTGATGTTTTTATTTCAATAGATTTCTTATTAATTTACATCTTTGTTCGTTTTAAAGTTGGCATTGCTAAACTACGTGATTTAGATCTTCAACTTCTGCTCCACATAGATATTTAGCATCGTTTACAATTTTAACACGCGCAAGCTAGGCCGATAGGTTGTAGTGATCGGCTCGGCTTCTATTTGTTGCGGTAATAACATTACGAGGCAGTGTTTTTTTGTAAAACCATGGTTTTTTCTTTGTGCTCATAAACATCATACAGTATTTTTTTCCTTTTATTTCTCCATCGTTTTTAATTTTTGCTATTATTTGAGAGTTTAGGTCTTTTTTAAACGACTCTTTTAAATCAGTGTAAGGAACTTGATTACGTTCGAGAAACTTTGTGCACGTAGAAATTTTTGCACGCTGATCTGCTTCTTCATTTCCTCGGATTCCTATATGCGACGGTATCCAAACTACTTCAACTTGTGGGTTATCCAAGGAGTTATTATTTATTATATTGTATTTATTTTTGATACTATAAATGTATGCATTTGTTGTGATTTTTTAATTTGTTGATTGTAATGATTGTAGAGCGCTTAGGGAATCCGAGAAAATCAGGAATTGTTTATCTCTGTTGCTGACAGCTATTTCGAATGCGTCGTCAAGAGCAATGCATTCGGCTGTATATACAGATGTTTTCTTCTTTAGTGATCTTTGTATACAAATTTCTAGATCTGGACAGATACATGCTGAACCAGTATATACATTATCTTTGACTTTACTTCCGTCTGTATATATAGCATATGCATTTTTTTTTCTTATAAGTTTGTTTACAATGTCGTTGGGATATTTACATTTTCTGAAATCTTTATCAAATTGTGAGGTACATGTGATTGGAGTTATTAACGGTTTATATTCTTGAATGTACATGGTATATTTGTCGTCACGCATACTGTCCGCTGAGTATTAACTTGTGCTTGCTATGCAGTTTGAAAAGACGCTGTCATCTTTGCGTGGGTGTTTCGCAATGTGAATAAGATGGTCTTTGATTGTTTTAGCAGTGAGCGAGCCTTCGCTGGAAAGTATTTTAGCGAAAAAGCAGTCTCCCAAGTATTTAGCACGAAATTGAATGTAGTCAAGTTTAGCCTCGGAAATCATTACATTAGTTGGTGTAGTTTTGAAGTAACCTAGTGCGCATCGAACTGCTTGATATTCAATTCGTTCGATTTTATCTATCAAGTTTTTATTGCTCGGAAAGTATATGAAACTGCTATAGTCCATGATAGATCTAATATAACTTTTATAAAATAAAATGAGAGTTTCTAGGTCCGAGCCCAAGGTTATACCACATAGTAATTTTAGAATGTTAAGAGCTCGTTGGCATTTTTTATACATGAGATCAATGTGGATCGAGAAAGAATTTCTGTAGTCAAAAATAACACCTAAAAATCGAGCATGAGGACTTGATCTTATTATGCATTCATTCAGTTCTATTTGTATTTCTCCGGGATGAATATTTTTTTTGTTGAAGTGAACTAGTTGAGTCTTGTTAGGCGCCAGTTCAAGTCCTAATTCTTTGAGATTCTTATCAATTTTATTAATGCTATTAGTTAAAATTCTCGTGGCTCTTTTGCGTGATGGAAACTTACAAAACAAAGCAATATCATCTGCAAACTGCAATATATTGATTGTTTTTGGTAGATCTCTCATTATTTTAGCTACGTATAGTACGTATAAATATTTCTTTCGCTCATTAAAAATTTGATAAATTATATTAAATTTTTTGAACAACCTAAAGAAGCTAGAATTTCAAGAAGTATGTCAATAATCACGCCATCGAAAGCCCCCTTGACGTCGAGAAACGCCGAGAGAAGCTCTTTTTTTCAGAAAATGATTCTTTGATTTTTATGTTTAGATTTGCGAGATTGTTCATACACGACACTCCTTTTCGGAAGACAGTTTAACTGCTAGGTATTAAGTTATTATATTCAGACCATCATTGCATTATATTTTTAACGAGCGTTTCAAATAGTTCACACAAACATGAAGTAAGTAATATGGGTCTGATGCTATCTCCGTCCGGCTTATCGATAAGGTGAACAAAAACATTTTGTCAGTCTTCGGGAAAATTCATTTTTTGGTACATTTCATTGAAAACGTCTAAAAGTAAAAGTTTAAATTTTAAAGGAAGCCTGTTAACAATGTCAAAGTCAATACCATCCGACGCGGGACAAGATTTTTTATTTTTTGATTCAAGGGCAACGTTGAATTCGACAAAGTCAAACGGATGGTTCAGAAATGTATTATCATCACAATACGGCATCTACGGGGGGTTAATTTTATTAAGAGCAACTTCGGCCTTTTACTGATTTTGTAAGTTTTCATGTACATGAGATGGAGTAATTTTAGTGAAACGATTTTTCAAAATTTTACTTTTATTCCTTGAGTAGTTCGGATTAGAGGGAAAATTCAAGGATTCTGCAAATTTTTTCATATTATCTTTTTTTTTGTTTAAGTATTTTCTTTACTAAGGCGCAACTTTTCTTATATTCTATGAGATCTTGCAGATTGGTAGTAGTTTCCCATTTTTTATACGAAGCTTTTCTGAGTCTGATAATTTTTTAACATTCTTTATCCCACCACTCAATAGGATTTCTTTCAAAAGTTCTTTTTTGGTTAATTTTTTTATTTGGAGTGCAGCTTTTAATTGAATTCGTAATTATTTTTAAGAGGAAATTATATTTTTTTTTTTTTTAGAGCAAAGATATCGTAATGTGTGGTGAGAAATTGTTCATGTGTATCATTTATAATACACAACATCTTTTACGTATCCCCATAAAAAAAATCTAGCGGGTTCAGATTTGGTGATCTAGGGAGCCACAAAACTGGCCCACCTCGTCCTATCCACCGATTTGGAAATTGTTGATTCAAAAATATCCGTACAATACGAGCATAATGAGCCGGAGCACCATCTTGTTGATACCATAAGTTTAGTCTTATTGCAAGAGGAATATTCTCTAGGTATCCTGGCAAATCATTTTCCAAAAATTCTAAATACATTTGACCATTAATGGTACGTTCAAAAAAATGTGGTCCAATTACTTGGCCATTGCAAATACCGACCCATACATGTAAACTCCAACGATGTTGATTAAGCATCTCACGATACCAATGTGGATTTTCTGGTGACCAATAATGGCAATTATGCCTATTGAGACTACCATTGCTTATGAATGTCGCTTCATCACTGAAACAAACATTCCAAAAAATATCTGGATTTTGATCCAACATCTCAAGAGCCCATCTACAAAAATGTACTCTGAGTTCGTAATCAGCCTTACTTAATTCCTGTACCAATGTAAAGTGATACGGATGGTAATTGACTGATCGTAACAATCTGTGAGCTGTATTTCGAGGGACTCCCAATTCCGGTTCTATTTGACGGGTACTAATACGGGGATTTTGGTGAACCATAGCCAAAACTGTAATCAACCTAGGGTCGTTATTATTCTGAAGCCTATTTCTCTGTCTTTGGCGATGCAGTGGATTATTGTGAGATCTTCTTTCGATGTTTATCACTTGTTGAGCAGTAGGATGGCGGCGATTTGGAAACCGCTTCGCATAAGTTTGGGCAGTAAGTCTGTAATTCCTACCACATTCACCGAAAGTTATAAGAATATCGACTACTTCATTAGGCGTATAATTTACCATTGTAATGACAAGAATTTTATCAGATTAATTAATGTTCAATTACAAATGTGCAAAAAAATACATAAAATGTAGTGAATTAGGATACTAGGATACTACACTAAATGGATACAATATTGGAGAGATACAACAACAAAAGGTGTAAGCACCTTAAGTATGTAAAGCGACCCTAGACGAATAAAAGAAATACTGTGGGGTCAGAGTTTGAATAAAAAGTTCACTTATTCAAAAGTCGATAAGTAAATAAAAAATACTACTTTGGTGTCATTTTCTAATTTCAATATGAAACAATTTACTATGATTTTTTACATAAACACAAGAATGCTGCTTCATTTAAAGTCGATCTGTGGAATTTTAACATTCGGGGTCATGGTCAATCTCAGAAAGTTCACATCGTCTCCTATAGCGAAAGCTTATCTGGGCGTTCTTTCAGAATCCGAAGTTGAAAACACAGAACATGTTCAAGGTCATGGGAGTGTCAACACTTTGATACCCAATAACTATTGTCTGAGGACAGTTTTTGAAAAATCCGGATTTAGCAGCTTAATGCCCTAAACAGAAAATTTACCTTGAAATGACTTGTAGAGTTTACTTTGACCCCTAACGCAAAAGCTCATCTAGACGTAAAATTTCGCGCTCTTTTCGAATGCGACGTCAAAAATAGGGGGTTATATCCAAAAACAAAAGTTGACCTAGAAATGACCTTGAAAATGAAGTTCAAGGACACATTCAAGGTCACAGAAGGGTCAGCCCCTCAATGCCCAACAACTTTTGTCTGAAACATTGTTTTATTAGATTGCAATTTGTCATGTTATTCAGCTGTCTAAGTTAAAATGGAACACCCTGTATAACCAAAAATTAGAATGAATATTTAATGTTGTTAAGGCGCATCAATTCATGTGAAAGTATCTCAGTTTACGATTCTGGTACTGCAGTGCATTTGCAGCTGTGGACACGTAGCCCGCTCGTGTGCAGTCTTACCAGAGACATGGCGCGCTGCGCGATACGTTTTTGGACGACAGCGCCCCTACTTTTCTCCCAGTGTACATTACGCAGTTTTTGAGTGAACGTGGGTGCTTTCGAGCCTACATACACCGCTTTAAGTAAAGGTTAATTCAAATTACCCAGTATGTTTGGAAGCAAACGAAGATGCGGAGCATGTCTTCTGCAACTGTTCGAGATTCGAAATGGAACGAGAAGAACTCGAGCGTTACCTTCAGACTAGGGTGATTCCTGAGTCAATGATGACAGCTATGCTAGTCGAAAACTGTTGCTAGACGAAGGCCACTAAGAAATAGATACAAAACACTCCTCGGACTCATGCAGAGGAACGTAGGTCACAGAGTTAAGCTCTTACCTCCCTGCTCGGTGCAGAGGAACGTAGGAGCTAGGGTTGAGAACCTCTAAATGCTCCTCAGACCGATGCTGAGGAATGTAGGTAACAAAGTTGGGCCCAGACTCCCTCACCCGATGCAAAGGAACGTAGGTGTCGGGGATGAGTCTGTCTAGAGGTGGCCGGTCGATGCTGTTCGGAGTAGACGACCGGACAATGCGGCAGGAAGCAGGCGGCTGGATGATGCAGAAGGACGAAGACGGTAGGACGATGCAGTATGAAGACGAGTTTGATCCTGAACCCTTAATCACCTTGATGGATGGGGACGTAGGAAAATGTCAAACTTTAAAGGAGAAGCCAAAAAAGGCTAGTTAACGGGCCCCACGAAAGTATTGTTTAACGATAATACCCATGTGAAGAATCCAGTGAAGTAGGGCCACTTGAGAGCTTGCTCTGCCTACGCCACATAAAAAAACACACATACACACATACACATACACACATACACACATACACATACACACACACGCACACGCGAGTGGTGGCGGATGGGGGAGAGCTCACTAGGGTATATACCTCAGAGGGTAGAGCAGAAATAAAATATGCTCCATGGACCAAATCAGGCCGCCGCGTTTGCCATAAGCTGTCAAAAGGAGATCCTGGGTAGGAAGACAGTATGAGGTTGCGAGCCAAAGTGACCTGAACCACCTTTGGCTCCCGCTGAGGCAAGACTTGGGGGGGGGGGGGGGGGCTGGCCACTTAGCCAGTACCGGTCGATCGTCTAAGGAGAGTGTGTGATATTGCTTGATGTCTGCCAAAAACTCTCCAAAGAGCCAAGCACTTTGTTCGGCGTGGGAGGTTGAAGGGAGTGGGGGTGGGCTAAGGTAGTTTCGCGTGCTATACCCTGGTATGATGTTCCCAATCTAGCACGGCTTACAGACATGTGATGAGCCCATGTTAGCTGCCTCCATAGACGGGGGATCGAAGGTGGTCGGACACATACCGAGATGAAGACTATTTTCGAGCATGGATAATTTAACCGAGCAAGGAAAGAAGGAAGGAAAAGAAGCTCTTAAAATCTGGAATACAATTCGGGATGTCGAGCGAAAACGAGAAAGCATATAGGAGAAGATCCAAAACAGGCTGAACTCTATTGATAATATTGTGTCAAACGCATATAACATTCATAAATCTGTTAAAAGCGATTTATCGGCGATTATGATCCAGGTTAAGCGGCTTGAAAGAGGACAAATGACGCTGAAAAAGAGCAATGAGAGCCTTGGATTGGTGCTGAGTAAAGCGGAAATGTTGCCAAACCAGCAGCATATCCAGAAGGAGGACAAGGCATCACAGACGATAGATGCATTGAACGCGGTGACGACAAGAACGCTAAATAAGCGTAAGACAATGTAACCAAGCCAGGTAGAAGAGAGGCAAGAAAACTAAAAAAACGAAGAAAGATAAGGAAGTAGCCTCTGCAGTAGTCATATAAAAAATCCAATCACAGGTGTCTTCGGAAGCAAAGGCATACTGTGGCAGGAGGTTATAACCAGAAAGGAGAAAAATAAAGAAAAGAAAAGGAAAAAGGAGATACATAAAAGCACTGGTGCCAAGAACAAAAATGGCACTAGAAAACCATGAGAGAGACCCACCAGGCCTCATGCACTTATTACAAAAGCTGCTGAGAGAAATTCGTACGTTGATATTTTGAGGAAAATAAAAGCGGACCCCGATCTGCGGGTACTTGGTAACAGCAGAAATAAGATACGCCAAACGGTGGCAGGAGATCTTCTTTTGGAGCTACTACGCAACAAAGACGTGAAAACGCAGAAACTCCAAGAAGCGGTGAAAGAGGTGCTGGTAAAAGAAGCCACAATCAAGAGACTTCAGCATGAAGTGGTCTTCGAAATAATATATTTACAAACACATAGCTTTCAAAAAAAGATCATAGTTGCACAAATAATTATTTCAGTATTTCTTTTATCTGAACCAAATCTGCAGATAATATCTTGTGATATGCTCAAATACATACAATATTCGTCAATTCATATTCACAAATACATTGCATTAAAGAAAAGATCACATCTACACCAAAAATTGTTTACAGCATCCCTTTTCTCTGGACCAAATCTTAAGATCACCAACGATGATTTATGTTAAATATACATATATATCTATATGATGTATATATTCATAAAATATATTAGATTAAAAATGCGAATATTTGCCATATTTTTTTAGAAGATTATTATTTACAGCATCCGACATATCTGGACGAATCTTATGTCGTATGATATATGCATATGTATACATTATAGTTATTATTAATTACTAATAAAAATGTCATAAATATATATAATTTCATGAAAAAAAGAAAATCAATAGTCATTTTTTGAGTGCCGCAGTACCGCTTTCTCCTTTCTTGTCGAGTGTGTGGAGAACGTGGCGACTATCTCACGGCACTGCGGGAACATGGATGAAGTGCTCTGTTACTCTGTTATATACTCTAAACTCTTGTTATTTTAAATTTCCTAATATTTAAATTCAACATTTTAGTTTTAGAAATTGGTTAATTTTATAATTTCATTTTTTTAATTTATTACTTTCATGCTTTAATTTTTTCTATCTTTGTCTTATTATTATCTAGTAAGCAACGTGAACATTTTATATTATCAAAAAAGTTATCTATGCATAAAGTTATTTATCACTGGCGAGAACATTGACGTAATTTTGTTATGAATTAAAAAAAGGTGAAAAAATTTATGCTGCAAATCACTTAAATCAATTAATTAGTACGAAATGTCTAATGAAAATGAAAAAAAAAAAAAATGATTATTTGCTGTTGTACAACAATTAATGATACATTTATGATACAATAGATGTATTTATTTTTAAAGTAATTGGAAATTATTCTAATTCTAAAAGTTAATTAAATGATAACCAAATACTTGAATTCAACAACATTTTGAAATTTTACTCGATTTTTTATATAAAATCTACAGTTAATGTTCAGAGGTTGTATAATATTCAACCTGTTGATAGACATAAAGAATATATTTAAATACTTTTTTCTGGTCCAAGTACAAACGGAAACTGGATTTTTTTGTAGTACAAAGACAATGTAATACGTATTTTCGAAAGTATTAACAGAAAAAGTATTGATGATTCATCATAAAATTTGTATTAATAGGCTGTTTTCAAATAAAGATAATTTACGCATAACTTTTGAAATAGTACAGCATCTGACTAATTCTTATGATTGCGGTGTCTTCGCTAGAGCGTTTGCAGTCGCTATTGTATTCAATATTTGCCCATTTAAGAAAATTCACCAGAATATTTATTTTGTTTTTGGATATCGCTCAAACTTTGTTTACATGTTCAATTAAGTATCCTATACAACGTGATATTTTTTTTTTACCCGTCAAGCGACATTATTTTTAAGAGATATTTGTAACGGTTTAACTTTCTCCAGGAGACTGGATAGTCAGTTGGTTCCAGGATCTGGATAGGGGAAAGGGGCGAGAAAAGAGTCTGTTTTTATATTTTTAATAATAAAATATATTTCTTAAGTAAAGAAAAGCAATTTGGAATCAGTTATTAAATCCCGTCTGAAACAGAAATCAATTATGTTTGTTAAAAATATTTCGCCTTTACAAATAGAATTGATTAAACTAAGGCGGTTGACAATTTACAAGAATATCTACGCGATTTCATTACAGGAATGATTCGGTGTTCGCAGCTATGGTGTTTCGGTACGGTGGCGGTATGACGGGTCGGTGGCGGATTTTGAGGTTAGGAATTTATTCGGTACGATGGAGTCGTGTTCGCATGGCTACGCTGATCCGAATGTGTCGTGTAACAACGATCTCGACCGCTCTGTGTGCGCACAGTAACGGCCAGGATAGTGCAACGGGGTTTTGAGGTTATCCCTCGGATTTGTGGAGTCGTGAGCGCACGGCTTCACAAATCTTCGTTGCTCGTCTCATTCCTCTCTTTATCCTGGGTGCGCACAGAGATAAAGTGAGTCGTGAGATGTTGCAGTAAGGCTGGCTTTGTTGGTTAGGAATTTTACGGTGGCACCGAGTATCGTCACGTGTGTTCACGTAGACGAGGCTCGATGTCGCTCGGGTGTTCCGGATTACCTCGTGTGCTCACGACTGCAATTCGGAGTTTCGGGTTTCGGTTCATCTACCAAATCGTCACGTGGGCTCACGAGACGATTTCGTCGGCGTAGGTCTATCTCTCGCTATTCCTTGTAGTAACGTGAGCGCACGATACTACCCGGAGTGGAGTTCGAGTAGAACTGCCTATCGTGCCGCGCGATTCGCCTTATAAAGACGCGCGGCGCAGATATGTATAGGTGCGTTCACGGCGCACCACGTACGCCGCTCGCGCCACCTGGCGCGTCGTCACTGAGTCGCTCGCTGGCTGCCGCACTCCGCGCGCGTGCGGACTCGCATTGCGAATGTTGCGCGCGCGCGCTCGCTACGCATGCCGTGTTTATCGCGGCCGCCTTTACACGTATTTACATGTGCGAGACTCGTGTTTCATCACATCTCCCCCTCCCTTTACGAAGCAAAATTTCGCATTTAGAAAAAAACAAATACTCGCGACGATAAAATAACAATAAATCTGTCGGCTTGATTGGTCACAAATCACTGGTTTATCCTGAATACGTCTTAAACTCTACAAATTCGCTTATTTTTGATATAATTTAACTTAAAACTAAAATACAATATGCTAATTTTATTCTATAAACGAAATTTCTACCTTTTTCGTCTTCTGCCGATGATCCAATGTGGTTATTGTTCTACCATTTCTGCCCAAGGCCTCGTCACTGCATAGCCCTTTATTTTTGCTTGGACCAGTAGAGTCTTTTGGATGTTGCTGCTGGTTTGACGACTGACTGTACTTTCTCGTCAGTGGTGCATTTATAGCTCCTGCTCTGCGTCGGTGAAGGGCTTGTGGCCTTTCATGTGTACATGTTTCACGTAGCGCCCTCTGTAGTCCTACAGATCAAATATAACCGGCGACACCTGTCTCTTGACCGTAAGTGGCTTTGAGTATTTTGGAGCTAGCTTGGCATTTCATGCGTCAGCCTTACTCGACAAAGCTACTAATTTTCTGACTACTTTGTCGCCGATATTCGGCTTCCATTCCTGTCGCCGGAGGTTATATCGGTCACTTTCGGGTGCGTGCTACCTGTTGTTCTAAACTCTCTTCCTGTGTTTAAATATGCCGGAGTGTAGCTGGTGCCTGTGCTGCTTGCGGTATTGTAGTCGAACTCTAGTTTGTGCAAATTTTCATCTCATTTCTTCTGATATTTGCTTACATATTGGGCGATCATTGTTTTTACCACCCTGTTGGTCCGTTCTACCGGGTTGCATTGCGGACTATACGGCGGGGTTTTCCGGTGATTTACACCATTTTCTTTCATGAATTCTTCAAATTCTCTGCTGACAAATTGCCGACCATTATCGCTGACTAGCGCGTTATGACAACCATGGCGAAGGAAATTTTTTTCCTTTACGTGACGGATCATGGCCCTGCTGTCGGCTTTCTTAAGTGCTGCCAGCTCCACCCGCTTGGTAAATTTGTCCTGCATTACTAGTAGCCATATGTTTCCTTTGTTAGGCCGTGTTTGAGGTCCGACAATATCAATCGAGACCATCTCCCAAGGCTGCTCGACGTTGGTCGCGTGCATGATACTCGCTTTTGTTTGCTGTTGGGCTTTGTAAGCTTGGCAATTAATGCAGATACGCACGTACCTGGCTCCATCTTGTAGCTTACCTGGCCAGTAGTACGTCCGGGCCAGTCGCTGTAGTGTTTTGGCCACTCCCAAATGCCCTGCGGTCAGATCGTCATGGCATTCTCTTAAAACTTTGGTTCGTTTTTCGGTGGGTATGGAGATTTTCCAGGCTTCGCTCGCATCTGTGTCGCTAAAATCCAACGTGTATAGGATATGGCGGTGCAATGCTCCATTCTTGATGCAGTGCTCCAGATATGTTTTTGGATCCTGCCGGACAGCAGTCAATTTTTTTGTGTACCACGTGCAGTTCGTTTTAATATCGATGTTGCATACAGCTACTGGTTGTCTAGATAGAGTATCTGCTACGGTGTTATCCTTACCTCTTTGGTATTTGACCTCGTAATCCCACTATGCTAATTCCATCGCCCACCGTGCTAATCTACCGGACGGATTGTCAATCTTCTCGAGCTATTTAAGAGACTGGTGGTCTGTCAGGACGACAAAATGATAGACCTCGAGGTACACTCGGAATTTCCAAATTCTCCATTTTATGGCGAGACATTCTTTTTTTGTTGCTGAGTAGTTACGTTCTCCTCTTCTTGATTTAGGACTGCCCCCAATCCTTCGTTGCTGGCATCGGTTTGTAACACAAATGTCTTCACGAAATCTAGGCGTGCTAGGACTGGGGCTTGCGCTAGGTCTTCTTTAAGCCTCCGAATGCTTTTTGTTGATTGGGACTCCACTCCCATTTCACTTTCTTCTTTAATAGCCTCTTAAGGGGACCTAACCACCTTAAAATAATGTTTGTTATGCTGTCATATTAAAAAAAATAAATAAATAAACTGATAGATATTTTAAATACATTATAATATATGTTATATATTGAAATAACGAAAAAAACAGTTTTAAATATTTTTTTATGGTCTTATATGCTCAAAAATATCTATACTAATAAGCATGCTGTTTCTTTACTGACCGAAGGATTCAAAGGCACTGGAGCATCATATTAAAACAAATCAATAGTTATTTTGTTTGTTGTGAGTATTTTCATGGTCCGAGTGTGGGATTTTAAAAACACAGCTAGCCATAAAAAGTTTGATGAAATGAAAGTCAAAATTTTTTTATTTTTCTTGAATTTATAGAAAATGTTGACTATCGTTCCATACAATTTTTTAAGGTTAGCTTTTTTTTCAAAATTCCACACTCGAACCATAAGAACACTCACAACGAACAAAATAATTATTGATTTGTTGTAATACGATGCTTCAGTACGCTTGAATCTTGCGGTCAGTGAACAATACTTAATCATCTCAATATTAACTTTTGTTAAATAACATCAAATATCACAGTTATAAGTATTTTCACTATTTTTTTTTATTAATATTACATTGTTGTTTAATATATATCACATTATTCACTTGTTTACACTTTTGCAAACTTTGTGTTCATTACTGACTGAGACTACTAACAGCGACCGGTATAGTTCAATACTTTTTTGATAACTTCTCATAATACTTTTAATTATCTGACTGAGTCTCAATACTTATTAACACATCTTCAATTTCAAATAAAATTGCTTCTGGTATTGCTGGAGGATGGACATAATCATGTTTCTTATAATATTAAATAATTGCAAAAACACCGTTGTAAGATCTATGACCTGGACGCTGATATGTGCCATTATACCGATGATGTTGTTATGGCCGGTTGGCGCCAAAGCGGAAGGCTACTACGCTCCGCTCCAGGTCCTGCGTCCCTGAAGATGCTGGTGAAACTCACCTCGAAGGAGGGCTGGCTGTCCACTCTATCGAGAGAGAGCTCGGCGTCGGTATGTGCGCCTTGCTCCCAGCAGCGGTGTTCAGCAAGGTTCAGCGCGGGTTGGGAATAGCCAAATAAGCAACACAGTTGTTAAATAAATGCCCGCTGCCGCTCGCCTCGGGCGTGGTGACGTTGGGCAAGCACCTTGCGGGTTTAGTGATTTGGAGCTGTAGATTCGGTGTAATCTCATGTGTAGCTCGAGCGGTTCTGATCGTCCTAGCGCAGATTTCCGTTATCCCTCCCTGCTCATCCAAATCATTTCGTGGTCGATTCCTGTCGCCATCAGAGATTTCGGCGGTAAGCGCCCGAGGTGCCACACCATCACCTTGAACACTTATGTTTCGCGTACAAGCTACTTCGTTTGGAGTATTTGTCAAAGAGCGGTAAATTTTACGTTCAGAATGGTATGTTCGGTTGCGGCACTGAAGGTCATCTCAATGTCCTGCAGCCAGAATAAAACCCCGCCTACGTAATTCCTCTAGCAACGCCAAATTAAAAAAAAGTGGTAGAGACCATAGTTGTTGTATAGGGAGGGGGGGGGGGGGAGAATTGTGACCTCGAATTTGAGCCAGTCCTACAAGGTCTTCTGTCGACTGTTGGAAGCTTTGAGCGAAGAATTCAACTATGTATTAGACATCATGGAGGGATTTTTGAACACTTAATTAGGTAAAACTTAAACTCTATTTATAAAGTGATTTTTTCATGGTCTTGCCTTCATCTGCCGGTGTCTTCACGTCTTGCCTTCATCGGCCGGGCTATGATTCTTGCCTTAATCGGCCGGTGTCTTCACGTCTTGCCTTCATCGGCCGGATCAAAATGGGACCTGAAAATCCACCCTGCTACGTCCTCGTCGTGGATCCTGGACATCAAGTTTTATAATGATGACAAAACTCAGGAAATGGTACGCTAAATGATTAAAATCTTTTCTTCTATTTTAAATTTACTACTTCGTTTAAAGTGCAACATTTTACACGCTTTCAGGATCCGGAGTCGAAAAAGTGGGTGCTGTTTGAAAAAAAATAATTTGACCTTGAAATGACCTTGTAGGACTGGCTCAAATTGGAGGTCACAATTCTCCCCCCCCCCCCCTATACAACAACTTTGGTCTCTACCACTTTTTTTTAATTTGGCGTTGCTAGAGGAATTACGTAGGCGGGGTTTCATTCTGGCTGCAGGACATTGAGATGACCTTCAGTGCCGCAACCGAACATACCATTCTGAACGTAAAATTTACCGCTCTTTCCATTCCCGCAATAAAAGAATGGGATTCCTATTTAAAAAACCAAAGTTGACCTTCAAATGACCTTGAAAAACGAGTTCAAAGTCAAATCCAAGGTCACCATCGGGTTGCCCCTTCGATATCCTACAACTTTGGTCTCTACCATTTTTTCGATTGTGGCTGTCCCTGACGAGTTATGAGCGGTGCCCGTTTAAATTGGGTCACCCTGTATAGAGTGGAGGAGTGTAGGTGTTTGTGAGATAATTAAGAGTTTTCAAGCGCACAAAAAATATTCTTTAGCTAATTGTTTGAAGTGTGACATGGATTTAGTGTTGCGAAGGCGTGATGGTAGCGAGTTCCAGAGGTATATGGATTGAACCTTTCAGCGTCTCCGTCTTGAATGTCGGGATGTCCAGAGGCGTTACCTCCCTCCTCACAGGCCTGTGCGCGACGTGAAAGTAAAAAAAGGCCAAGATGTAAGAAGGCACAGCTGTGTTAAACAGTTTTCGTAGGAAACAGGCTGCAAAGTACTTTCTACGTCCTGCAGTTGTAAGCCATTGCAGTTCACGCCTGTAAGGGGAGATGTGCTCGTTCCTCCTTACACCATAGATGTATCGAATTCCCGTGTTTACAAGTCTCTGGAGTTTTGTGTCAAGTTCTTGGGTCAGCTCACAGTATACCAATAAGCAGTACTCGATGTTTGGAAATAGGAGTACATGCACGAGATGTTTACGCAACCTGAGATTGGTACTTTTCCTGAAAAAGTAAAGCCTATACATTAATGAGTGAGCACGTTTACATAGTTCTGCAACATGCTTTTTCCACGTTAGTTGGGAGTCAAGCACCAACCCCAGATTGCGCACAGATGATTCATAGTCGACCTGGGCTCCCCCTATGTTGATGTAGGTGTTAGCAAGAGTTAGTAAACCAATAATATAGTAGGGTGAGCACAGGACGATTGCCTTAGTTTTGAGGACATTAAGTTTAAGGTGATTTTGTGCAGCCCAGCTCATTAGCTGGGCATTAGCTCTCATCTTGTCAGAACAAGAATCGAGCTCCTCAAGGTAGCATTGGCTGTATATTTGCAAGTCATCCGCATAGATTAGATGGGACACATCTGAATCCAGGCAAAACCAATGTCATTGATGTACAACACGAACAGCAGGGGACCTAGAACCAATCCCTGCGGGACACCGGTGTTCAGGGGCCGGAAGGTAGAGAGCTCGTTGTTGTCACCAATAACGGCCTGCTTTCTTCCCGTAAGGTAAGATGCAAGCCAGCGGATGACCTGCTTGGAGAAGCCGAATCGCTCAGTCTCTGTATCCGTATTCGTTGTTCGGTAGACGCGTCTAGGATAGTCACAGTACAGTAGTCGATGTGCGGTTGTAAAAGTGTCACAACTAGCCTTCTGCGGAAAGTCTCAGTGGTAGCTCATACCTATATGCTCGAAAGCATCCATCTCCCGTCAAAAATTGCGTGAGGTAATAGTTAACTTCCCCGTGTCTTCTTTTGATCCAATCTTCAATATTTGGAATAAGTCGGTGCGTCCAGCGACCTTTCAGGCTAATGTCCCATCTTTCCTGCCACTCAGCTACTGTTTGTTCTCTGGCAGAGTTCCAGATTTCCGCCTTCGTTCTATCACTGTTCTCCTGTTTTGCCATGTATATGGTCTTCCTCTCTAGTGCTAAGCGGTCGATGGGTGGCATGTTTGCCACGACACTTATTGCATCATCCGATACCGTGCGGTAAGCAGACGCTACTCTTAGCGCACTCCGTCTATACACGCATGACAGGTTCCGCGCATAGGCAAATTGGTGCCCCGTACAAGATTCTGTGTAGCTCCACCGACGTTCGGCATGAGCCGAGATAGAGCAGCAGTCGTTCTTGACGCTTTTTCACTTGCTAATTCTAGATGCTGTTTAAACGTCAGCTTTTCGTCTGTAGTAACGCCTAAATACTTGATAGTCGATTTAGAGGTTATCTCATGGCCGTCTATCGTTAGGGCGATCGTCTCCATTTTCTTCCTGCTAGATATCAATATCACCTCTGTTCCCGATAGTGCGAGAATTTTTGCGTAGCTTAATATTGCGTATTCTCAGAGCCACGCCATGAATCGTGAACGATCAAATATGGGAAGCGAAATCCTTCAGATATTGATATATCAAGAAAAAAGGAGTTTCGAAATATTGCGCTGATGCGCGTTTACGCTAAAGGCCATAGAATACGAATTTTGTTTTCTATATATATACATGTGTAAAAACAAAAAAAAGAGAGAGTTGTCTTAGCGACGTTGTCAAGAGGAGGAGTTTGTGCTGAGCCGTCACGAGTATAGCATCTACGATTAAGCTTTGAATGTTAGAATTCAATAAAAGTTTATCGAATTCATTCACAATATTTTCGCCTTTTATTTCTTCGCGCAACAACTGTTTCAACCTCTGTCTTGTGTCCAGCAAGTTCAAGTCCCGTTTCTCAGCCATCTCAGATGATGGTTATTGCTTCATTAGTAATTTCGGCGATGTCTTCTTTTTCCTTCCCTACTGCTACAAGAGCTATGTCATCTGCGAATCCTACGACCATAGCATCCCGTGGAAGTTAGTGTCTCAGCATTCCGTTGTACATAATGTTCCACAGTGGCGGGCCCAGTACTGATCCCTATGGAACACCTCCCGTAAACTTGTACGTTTCAGTGCCGCATTCCGTTTCGTACAGTAAGATTCTGTCCTTCAGATAGTCGGCCATCATCCTCCTGATGTAGGTGGGCACCTTTAGATTAAATAGTATTAAATAGCTTAAATAGTATTTATTTGACAGATCGTTGTAAACTCCAATGGCTTTAATGTAACTATTCTTATTACTTATTGTTTTAAATTTTCGAGGTACTTGAAAGCTTTTATTCCTAGTCTTACTTTCTGATATTAAAAATTTATTTTTTAATGTGCTGTTGTAATGGAATTCACAATTCCATTACGCACATAAACGCGATGTAATGAAACATAGAAAAGTACAGGCGTAAGGAAATCCTAAATTCCACTACAAGCACAAAAACAGAATAAAAACTTAATAATGGCACGCGTACACACTAAAACAGACACATACACTCATGACGCGTCGCCATCGCAGCAACCATACGCTGAGAAAAGAGATTATGCCTTACCAAAATAAAACTAAAGAGCCAGCAGCCAATACGCATCTAAGCCGACTACCGTAAAAATGGCAGAGTAAAATAGACATAGACCAGAATACGAAACAAACAAGCTAATAAAGGAACCTCATAAATATCGCGACACTCCGCAACGATGTCACACATAAAAATGAAAAATATCGCGATACAAAGAAATCCAGGCAGACGATTTTAGATTCACGAGAACAGGCGGCAAGAAGAAAACAGCGAGTTACGACCTTTCTAATTTAAAACAATCGAGAAAGTCTCACGCGCGCACTCTCAAAGAGCGCGCAGGCAACGGAAAGCAGCGGGAGAGCTAGTTACAAGCTCGATTCCCCAAAATTAGAAGTAATAAAACTAAGATTTTATGAATTGACCTGTCACATTTCCATTAGAGCAAGTGTCACAAGGAAATCTTATGTTAGCATCTCCAAAAATGGAATGACGAAAAATATGAAAATCTAGTATATAAAGACCGGGAGCAAAAGGGTGCTCGTAGTCAGTTTTCCTGAAGTCGCTTTACAAGCCGAATCGCTGCCAGTCGCCAGACCAACAACAATTATAAATACGAGTTCACAGTGCGCAAGTTAAAGGAACTTAGCCCAAATCGACAGTTCACATAGTGAACGGAGATACACGTGTTGGCGTTCGTCAAAGCGCATCACCCTCTCGTCTCCAAAAGGAAGCCGACGCATCGAGGCGCCCATCTGTCTACACTTGTTTACCATAAAGGAGAGAAGCTGGGAGCCGACGGCCCATCAACAGCCTGACCGTACTGAACCACCGACGCAGGAACCAGGCGCCGAGGATCCACAGCTGTAACCTCCTGCTGGCGTGCATCTTCAGACAAACACACACAAACACACACACACATTGTAAAAGGTACTTTTCTCTCTTTTCTAATACGAGTGAAATACATTATAGTAGTTGCTTTAAAACTTAACCCCGTCTAAGTGATTTCGTTATCCGGCTCCCTTTCCAGGAAGGCAGTGACCGCGTCTGCGGTAGCCAAAAGGGATTTCCTTTATTACAATACAAATCAAATAATATTACGATAGGAACTCGGCACAGGTAAGTATATTGGTGAGTTGCGCTCATTCGGACGTAACACTGTAATGATATACTAGTGACTCACAGGTAAATAGTTGACCAATATTCAAAGGATATTCCAAAGTAGAGTTGTTTTTGTTTATGATTTTCAAAATTCTATTTTGTAGCATTTGCAAAAGATTTAAGGAACTGGAGTAGGCACCTCCCCAAGCTATTATTCCGTAACTGATAATACTATGAAAAAATGCATAGTATATCATTTTTAAAGTTTTAATTCGCATAGATCTTTGTATCTTACGAAATATAAATACCAAATATTTCGTTTTATTTATTAAATATTCTATATGGTTTATCCATTTCATATTGTAATCAAAAATAATGCCTAGGTACTTAGTGTTTTCAACTCTTTTAATATCTTTGCCATCAATTTTTATATGAAAATCTGAAGGAACACTATCAGTGTAATTCCCGATAGTCATATACACCGTTTTGCCAATATTTAGTGATAGCTTATTCAGAGCAGGCCATTTAGAAACTGTACACAAATAATTATTCATCTTAGCTTCGACTTTTACCCAGGAGTTATCCATAGATATGATTGCTGTATCATCTGCATACGATATTATTGAATTGGAAGGCATTTTTTGTAAAAGATCATTAACATATATAATAAAAAACAGTGGACCTAATATAGTACCTTGTGGTACTCCTGTAGTAATTATTTCAGTTTCGCTTAGACAATCATTAATTCTAGTTCTCTGATTCCCGTTTGTCAAGTAACTAGTAATAAGTTTGTGTGCAACGCCTCTAATTCCATCGTTATAGTTTATTAAGTAAGATCTTGTGATCCACCGTATCAAAAGCTTTCGCAAGATCTAAAAATCTTATTGCAATCGGTGTACTTTTATCTAAGTTCTAATAGATAGTTTTGGTTATTTCAGCAAGAGCATCTTTCGCTCCTCTATTTTTGACAAAACCATATGGTTATTGGATAAAATATTACATGAGATAATAAAGTTCAGTATTCTATTGTAAATAATTTTTTCGAAAATTTTTGCTACATTGGATATTAAGGATATCGGTCTGTAATTTGTTATAAAATTCTTATTATCAGATTTATGAATCGCTACTATATCAGCATCTTTTAGTGCACTTGGCCATGTAGATGTTTCAAAACATAAGTTAGTAATATGTACAAGAGGCTCCACTATGTATAAAGATAGTTTTTTCACTGACTTAGAGTTTATATTGTCTACTCCCCCATTTTTTAGTTTCATATTATGTATTATGCCAGCAACTTCCGAATAATTTGTAGGTGCAATAAATATAGATTTAGGGTTCATTTTTGATAATTCGAAATTCACATTCATAGGTTGCACAATTTGATCACTTAATTTTTTGCCTACACTACTAAAGTAAGAGTTGAAATGGTTTGCAATATCTGTATAATTATTTATTTTATTTTTCTTATCATCATAAATCTGATTTATATTATTTTCTATTTTCACGTTTTTACCTAATTTTTGGTAGATTATTCTCTAAAGGTTTGTAACAACCTGTTCTTTATCATATATTAATTTTGCTTCTTTTATTACCCTATTTAAAATTTTAACATAATTTTGATACTCGGTCGTTAGATTTTCGTTATTTGGGTCACTTTTCCAAATTTTATATAAAGTTTCTTTTTTTTCGCAAGAAAACAGTATTGCCTTAGTGATCCAGTTACTTCTGGGTAACTTTTTTTTAATGTTAGTTCTCCTATTAAAAGTGGCCATTTGTATACAATATTATATTTTTTCTATCAGTGTATTCACTGCTACATTCGGATCGTGCATTGGCAATATCGTATTCCAATTTTCATTACTAGCTATTCAATTTAGTTTAACATAGTTTATTGATTTTGTTACATCTTCTGTATTTTTTTTCTTTAGTTTACTCAATGCCATGAATAAAGGATAATCATCAGTTACTGTACTTATTAATTTAAAATGTACAGTTTGAACTGTTTTTGCTTTTATAAACATATTATCAATGCACGTTCCCAAGTTACTATTGTCGGATGGTCTAGTAACACCTTGAAAGCCTGGTAAATATCCATTTTCCATGAAATTGTTTAAGAATTCCTGACTAAGACTATCAACATTTAGTAGGTCCAAGTTAAAATATCCTATAATTATGTGATTCTTTGCCTTTTTCTTACTATTAGATAAATCTTTTATATAGCCAATGAACTCTGTTTTTAGAATATTGTGAGATCTGTACAGTGCTGATATCTGTATATTGCTATTATCTGTATCAATGATAGAGTTTATAATTTTGATTTTTCCTATTTTAATTATTTCCGCATTTTCAACAATGGAATTCTCAATATACATTACTACTCCATCCGATTTGTTTAATCTGTTATTATTGTAATACATTTCGTATCCGTGTATATATATATATATATATATATATATATATATATATATATATATATATATATAATTCATATTTACCGGAAAAACATTAATTTTGTAATAAATAATTTCACTAAAAATTCTAAACAAAATAATTTTATGCAAATCTGATAGTGAAAACGTGATCTGCGACCCCAAAAACAGTAGACAACCGATCTGTTGGTTTCTAAATCTGGTGTGATGACTGCGTTCATTAGCCGCAAGAATGCTGCCGGTGCAGAGTGTAAACCGAATGGATGAACCTTAAATTGCATTAAGCCTCTTCCGGGAACGGTAAAAGCGGTGTACTTCTTGCTTTCCTCTGACAGCGGTATTTGCCAGTATCCATTTTTCAGGACGATCGTGGTTAGGTACTTTGCTTCCCGGAGTTTGTTTAGTGTCGCGTGATCTTGTGGTAGCGGGTGTGCATCTTTGATACTGATTTTGTTGGTGCCCTGGAAGTTGATGCAGAAACGCCTCTTACTATCCTTCTTCTTTGCGAGAACTATGTTGAAGCTCCAAGCGCTGTCGGATGGCATCACATCTTGCAATCACATCTTCTTGTAACATTTCTTCGACAGCCTCGTCGATTATTTGTTGCGGGCGGAGTTGCGTGGCCAGTAGCGTTGTTTGACTGGATTTGATTCGGTTACCTTTATGGTGTATTCGATGAGCGGTGTGGGGCCTTGGATGCTTCCAAAGAGTTCTTTTTCATATTGGATGAGTTCGTCCAATTGTGCAGCAATATCTTCGTATTCTTCTATGCGCTGTATGAGCTGATGTACGTCGGTTATCTCCTCCTTTCTCTCTCCTTCTTCTCATCAGGGCCGTCAATGCATTGCAGTAAGCCCTTATGTACTCGTTGGATTTTTGAATCCTTTCGGCGACTTGTCTTGTTAGATTCCGTCGCTCTCCGCTCGATAAATAAAAATTTCTTAATAACTAATTAGGAATCAACTTTTGATACCTAATTAGTTATTGTGTTAACATGGAGAGCAAAAAGCTTAATTGTTGTAAAAGTTACTTAACCTGATTTCGAGCTCCTCCCAGGTTCGACAGTCGCTGGCGTAGTTGCGTCGCAGTTGCAAGGCTTCTCCTCGCAACAGTTCGAGAGCTCCTTGCAGCAGCTGTTCACTAGTAAATCCGTACGATAAATAAATACGCCTGTAGTTCCCGGACACGTTCTAAGAAAGAGTAGACATCTCTTCCCTCAAAATGACAGTTCCATTTGCGTATCTGGTCCAGAACTTTGTTTTCTCCTGGTGGTATTTCCGGTGGATCTCCGGTCGGGGTGGATGAGCGGCCGGCGTTGCGGGTGTCTTCAAGTATTTGTTGAATTAATTCGTAGCGTACGAGCTCTAGGACTTTTTACTGTTGTTTCTCGCGCTCATCCTCGCCCTTCGTCCTTACATCCGACGGCTCCAGCTCAGGCTCGTCTCCGCACGCATCGCGCATTGCCTCTGTTTTGCTATCATCACTCGGTGGTTGGGCTTGGTTGTCGTTTGTTTCGTCGTCTACTTCGTCGTCTGCCTCGTCTTCTGCCGTATCGTAAAAGATTTTCATCTCTTCTGGCGGCACCAGCTTCTCGATTTTTCTGTCTTTGCCGGTTAGCTTGAATGTATTCGAGCCGACCTATGCGGTGATGGTGTACGGTCCTACATACGGCAAGGCTAGTTTAGCCGCTATTCCGCCGATGGCTGACGACAGTACGTGCCTTCTCTTGGCGACAACATAGCCGACCTTGAAGGTCGCCGCTCGGCGACGAACTTCGAAATATGAAGCGTGGCGATCTTGCGCTTCGCCAGACAGGGCTTTTGCTCGCTCGTGTAAAGCTGGTAGCTTGGCGAGATGGGCTTGCCAATCACCTACGGCTCCTTGCCGTGTCGCTTCTTGGTCTTCTTTTGCTCTGCCGAAATTCAGCATTGCAGGAGAGGCACCCGTAGCCTCGTGTACCGCGGTATTAAACGAGAATGTGATCTCGCTGAGATGCTCATCTCACGCTCTATGATTTTCTTCTGCGAACGCGGCGATCTCCCTCTTGATCATTCGGTTTACCCGCTCAAACGGGTTAGCTCGCTGCCAGGTACTCGTTTATCGTTTTATTTCTGAATTCGGTGCCGTTATCGGAGTGGAAGATCTCGGGCGCTCCGAATCTCATAATAACTCTCTCATTCAGTGCTGCAAGTATAGATTTGCCATTAACTTTGAGGAGAGGGATGCACTCTAACCACCGAGTGAATAGGTCCTGGCTGATCTTTTCTTGTTAGCCGAGTCAGTGCCTCGGAAAACGCTGCGTAGCCCTCTAGAAATTGCCTATACCACGATGCCGTGCCGTGGAAACGCATCAGTTGTTTTATATTCTTAGAATGTGGAAAATTCACTGTCGGAGCGATCTTCTCCGGATCTGGCCTGAAGCCGTCTCCGTTTACAAGGATGCCGAGGTATTTCTCCTCTTCTTTGCAGAGCACGCTCTTCTCTCTGTTGACCGCTAACCCTGCCTTCTTGATTCTTTTTAACACGAGCTCGAGGACTTTAACATGATCCTCGAACATTTTTGTTGCAACAATTACGTCGTCTAAATAAGAAAAGGCGTGTGGCTGCAGCTCTGGCGTAATTATTTTGTCCATCAGCCTTTGAATCGTGGCTCCTGCTTCTGATAAACCGAAAGGTAGACGCTCGAACTGGAAAAGCCCCATATTAGACACCGTGAAAGCTGTATACTGCTTGCTCTCTTCGCTCAGCGGTATCTGGTGATACGCGCTACTTAAATTGTTCGTTGAAATGTAGCGCGCTTGCTGCAATTTTCTCACTATCGCATTCATCTGTGACAGTGGATAAGCATTGTTCCGTGTGATTGGGTTGACTTTCCTAAAGTCGACGCAAAAGCGATATTTTCGATTCGCTTTGCTCACCATCACCACTGGGCTCGCAAAAGCACTGTTCGATGGTTCGATTATACCTGCGGCGAGCATGGCCTTCACTTGCTCGTGAATTTCCTCCTCTATTTTTCTGGAGACCGGAAAATATTTTTGCTTTATTTGCCTTGTAGGCTGCACCTCGATGTAATCTTCTATCAACGTCGTACATCCTATTTCTCCTGTATGTGGACCAATAATTTTGTCGAGGAGCGCTCGCAGCGCTTCTCTTTGCTGCTCTGGTACGTCTGCTAACCCCATAGAGGCTAGAGTTAGCGCGTCTCCTTCCATCATCGCCAACTCGACGTTGACATACTCTTTACTCTCCTTGAAATGCAACTTTGGTGTCGTAGGATCTCACACTGCCTTGAATGTTAGCATAAAGTTTACACCGACAATGCAGTCTGTCGGAAGGTCCGTTATTATTGCCACACGGACTTCCTTCAAGACATTGCCGACTCTCAAGAGCAGCCAGACGTAGCCTACGATCTTCGTGTAGCTACCGTCTGCTAGTATGGCGCCGCGGCCGTGACTCGGCATGAATTGCCGTCCGACCGATACATACACGAGACGCACCGTTATCGTATATGGCGCGGAATCGAAAACTTCCGACCCTTGCCTCTATCCAATATCGTTTCTCCTGGGGATTATATTCGTCGCCTGGGAGGTTATTTTCCTCTCCCGCTTGACTCTCCAGAATCGAGTCGATTAAGTCGTCCGTATCTCGCTGGGTTCTGCCAGGCTCTCTGTGCTCTTGCGTAAATTGTCCTGCCTCATCTCCCTCGTTAGCCGTTTTTGCTGACACTGGTGAGAGCGCGGCGGACTCCTGCATGCACACGCCCGACTTCCGCGCTTCATTCTTATTTTGCGGACTCGGCTTTCTGCTCTTGAAGCTCGTTTTACAGAGATTAGTCTCTTCTATGCCCTGGTGACTTTAGGGCTCTCGCTCCTATTCACCGGCTTTTCGGTCTTCTTAGGGTTTCGCGAGCGTGTGTCCGGGTTTGTTGCAGTTATAACACAGTGCCTCGCTCTTCGGCTTATAGCCCTGGTGTTTGTTCTGATGCGTGCTGTCGGTGAAACATACGCTAGTGATGCTAGCAACGTCTGCTCTGGTGGCGGTGGTGCGCGCTACTCTCGACTGCTCACCAATACAGTCTTGGCTTCTGCTTTCTCTCAGAAGCTATCCCAGTCATAGCAATCCATGCGTGGTGTTAATCTTTGTAATTCTGGTTTCAAGTTTTTGTGTAGCAAATCTAACTGTTTCTCCAAGCCCGGACGAGGCCTCATCTCTTCCATCATTCCTCCGAGGCACGTCACATAGTCGCGCACGGGCTCGTGAGCGCCTTGGTATCATTTTTCGCCTCTCGCGCCTGTTGCCGGGGCTCACGTCTCAAAATCTTATCTGCTCTGGAATCTTCGTGTACGGTTTTTGGTACCATGACGTTCTCTTCGACGGCGTTGTCTAGCGTTCTCTGAAGTCACCCTTGGGTTCCTGGATCCGAAATCAGCTCTTCCAGTAGGTGCAGATTAATGCCAATTCTTTTCTCTCCTGCATAAGTGGTCTCCAAGAATGATCTGCGGCTCTCCGCTCGCATTTGTTTCACTACCGCGGCTCCTAGTTCGCCCGTCGGCTCGAAGTCCGACGGGTCATATTCGCCCATTAGCCACCTGTGCAGACGCACCCATTGGTCCTCCGCTTTTCCGTCCTACCTTATATATATATAACTTAAATTAATGTTTAAATATAACGAGCGAGCGTAAGCGTTAGAGTTTTTAGCTAGTTGTTTTTATTAATACAAATCTAATCCAATTCAAACAATTTTCTTATAAAAATAATCTGATTCAAACAATTATCCTATAAAAAGAATATAAAAATCCTTTATTATATTAAAATGTGACTAGTAGCCTCTGGCTAATAGTTTCCTTCATTGCCAAAACTAGCCTTCTTAAAAGGATTGGGGTGAACCAAAAGTTGACTTAAAGTTGACCAGAAATATACCGGAAGTGAACCAGAAGTAATCGGAAAAAATACAAATTTACCCGAAGGTAACCGAAAATAACCGGCAATGAAGTGGAAATTAATCAATAAATAATTAATGAACATTTTGAAGAAATTAAAAAGTATTATTCATGAAATGTGTTTAGAGCAAGGAAAATGCCTTTTTTCCCTCGTGCAAAAATGGTCTATTTTTTCTCACAGGGAAAAATGACCTGTTAAAATATATATTGCCATAGTGATAAAATTCAAGTTTTTTTAAGGTCTTTTTTCTATTTGCAACACAAAAATTATACATTTATTTATAATGGAATGTAAAATTTTGAAATTAAAAATATTGAAAAACTGTGACAGTCAACAAAATAAATTTTTAAATCTAAATTTAAAACAAAAATACTCTAAACTCTTGTTATTCTATATTTCCTGATATTTCAATTCAAAATTTTTGTTATTGAAATTGTTCAATTTCATAATTTCAGTTTTTTAATTGTTGCCTTTTGTCTCATTATTATCTAGTAAGCAAAGTGAAATTTTTATATTATCAAAAAAGTTATGTATGCATGTAGTTATATATCACTGACGCGATTTTGTTATATATTAAAATGTTATAGTTTGCTACGTCAATTCGTCACTGTCAATGTGACATTTGTTTAAAAAAGAGGTAAAAAAAAAATTATGCTGCAAATCACTCAACTAAAAAAATAACCATATACTTGAATTCAACAACATTATAAAATTTTACTCGATTTTTGATATGCAGTTAAATTTCAGCGATTGTATAATATTTAACCTACGATAAACATAAAGATTATATTCAAATACTTTTTCTGGTTCAAGTACAAACAGACATTGGATTTGAGACATGTGAGATCATACGCCAAAATCTCATCTAACCAATTTTTAGTTTTTTACACGTTTTAAACCATTTTTAGTCAATTTTAAAAAATTCAAATTTAGAAAATTCATTGCCAATTTTGACTTAGAAAAAATTAAGTAAAGTTTTCGAAAAATTTTCGAAGTTTGAATTCTTTTTAAAAGGTCACAAATTTACTGAGAATGGTTTAAAACGCGCAGAAAACAAAAAATAATACTGATTTCTGCATAAGATAAACGAAAAGCAATCGATATAAACATTTATTGGATCTCCAGATCCCTTCGTGAGAATCATCAATTTGGATGCTTCAAGCATGGCCTTGAAATGTTGGTGTACTACACCATTTAAATTTAGTAAAGTTATAGGTGGTTTTTTGAGGTTAGGGACGAGCCGGTCCGTAACCTCAAAAAAGACAGCCGGTTACGTATTCAGCAGCACAAAATACATAAAAATACTTTCTGTCAATAATTTTCCTCCCGTCGATCACAGGATAAACCACTCAACTGCGTGAAAAAGCAATTTTGGTGGGTGTTTTTTTGAGGTTAGGGACAAACGCTTGAGGTATCGGTAAAAAAGATGGCCAATTTCGTGTTCAGCAGCACAAAATACATAAAAATACTTAATAATTTTCCTTCCGTCGATCACAGGATAAACCACTCAACTACGTGAAAAAGTAAATTTGGTGGATGTTTTTTGCGGTTAGGGACGAACGCTTGAGGTATCGGTAAAAAATACCGTCGGATTCTTGTTCAGCAGCTCAAAATTCATGAAAAAAGTCGTTGCTTAGAATTTTGTTAAGCCCCTGTGATTTCTGACAGCTCGATCATTTCGTAAAGTAGTAATTTTTTTAAGTTAGAGAACGCGTAGCTCCGTCTGGGAACAAAATATTAAAAAACGCCCCTCACTAATTTAAAGTACATAAAAAATGCTTTGTTACGTTTAACGTGGAACGTCCCACTCACACACACACACACACACACACACACACACACACACACACACATATATATATATATATATATATATATATATATATATATATATATTCGATTCGCCAGCCGAGTGCTCACGCCGGATGAAAGGAACTATACAGTCAGCGAGCGGGATTGCTTAGCCGTACTGTTTGCGGTGCGCAAGTTCCGCCAGTACATAGAAGGCTACAAATTTGAGGTAACAACAGACCATAGCAGTTTGAGGAGGCTGTGCAATCTGCGCAATCCAACAGGCAGATTGGCTCGATGGGCACTCGAGCTGCAAGGGCACAAGTACACAATCAAACATTGGAAAGGCGCTGACCACCATGTGCCAGATGCTCTGTCTCGGATGTACGAGGAGACAGAGCCAGACATAGCAACAGTCAGTCAGGATCCACAACCCCAAGACTGCTGGTATAATGACCGATTTAAAGCAGTCAAGGAAAGCCAGAAAATTTTCTGGAATGGAAAATTGAGGGGGGGGGGGTGTACAAGTACAGGCCGGACCCTGACATCACGGGCGCCATGGGAGACGACGACGATGCCTGGAAGCTCGTCGTCCCGGCGGAAAAACGACTGCAAGTGCTGCAAGAATGTCATCGTCAGCCGACGACTGAACATTTCGACCATGAAAAAACATATAAGAGAGTGACGGAAAAGTATTTCTGGCCAAGAGTGTATGGAGACGTAGCAAGATACGTACAGCGCTGTTGACTCTGCCAGCTGGGAAAAGTGGATCAGCGCCCACCGCAGGGGTTCATGGGCAAGCGCGTAGTGAGAAAACCCTGGCAGTAGGTGGCGGAAGATATCATGGGCCCCTTGCCAAGGTCAGCCAAAGGTCATGAATATGTACTGGTCTTCCAGGATCTATTCACTTGGTGGATAGAGTGCATACCTCTCAGAAAAGCAAACGGCAAATTGATACTCGCAGCACTGAAACAAAGAGTTATTCAGAGATTCGGAGAGCCCGAGATCTTTTATTCCCATAACAGCACCGAATTCAGAAATAAAACGATAATCGAGTACCTGACGGTGCAGGGCATTCAACATTCGTACTCGCCACCATACCAACTGCAAGCTAACCTGGTTGAGCGAGTAAACTGAATGATCAAGAGAGAGATCGCCGCATTCGCAGAAGAAAATCATAGAGCTTTGGATAAACATCTCAGCGAAATCGCATTCTCGTTTAATACTGCAGTACACGAGGCTACGGGTGCCTCGCCTGCAATGCTGAATTTCGGTAGACAACCAGCAATGCCAGCGTCACTCAGAGAAAAAGAAGATCAAGAAGCGGCGCGGCAGGGAACCGTAGGTGATTGTCAAGCCCGCCTCGCCAAGCTACCAGCTTTACAAGAGCGAGCGAAAGCCCTGTCTGGCGAAGCACAAGACCGCCACGCTTGATATTTCGATGCTCGTCGCCGAGCGGCGACCTTCAAGGTCGGTGATATTATAACCAAGAGAAGGCATGCACTGTTGTCAGCCAGTAGATAGGCTATAGGCATACCAAAACATAGGCATACCAAAACACCCCCTCTCCTCTCAGAGTGTTTTGGTACCCGATGGAAGAGTAGGGATCCCCTCTCTCTCGCCAAGATACTAAAACGCCTCTCTCCTCTCAGAGTGTTTTAATACCCGATGAGAGAGTGGGAGAGTATCTCCAGTCTACCCCCGTATGTATTTTTTTTGAAAGCCTATAGCGTTCTTTCAATCCCTTCCCTTGCATGAGCGATTCAAAGTTTTCTTACCGCCAACAAATGCTATTGGCTGCTTGTGGGACCACCCCTAATTTTAAGTCCCATTTAGCTTTCTCAGAAAAGCTAGCCAGTTTTCCTTCCAGAGATCCGCTGTTAGCGATTGACAAGTGGCGTAGAGACAATGGTCACAAAAATGCACTCAGACCCATAGGCCTGCAGAGAGCCCGAAGATGAACATGAGCTGATAGGACTAAAGTCGAACGACAAACAATACTTATAGTGATTGACGTGTAACCTAGAGGCGTGCACCAAGACCGATGGGTCTCATGATAATCATTTTTTGGCAGGAGATCCATTATTTTGTTGCGCTACCTGCTGAGAGCGCAGAGATTAACGCGTCGTACTGACTTTGACGAGTTTCCTAGAGGCCTGCAGAAAATTCCACAAAAAGATGCAGAGACACCGATAAGTTTTAGGAAGATGCTCCTCCTATTTTCTTTTCGTTTCGCTAGTAGTGGACGAAAATGCATGAGTGTCGTAGATACCTACAGAGATAAACGTTGTAAAGGCTTTTAGCGATTGACGAATGACCGAAGAGGGCGTGAAATACACGCGCGGACGGC
>QLSS01000637.1:39793-50220 GCA_024372645.1 Trichomalopsis sarcophagae | reverse complement strand
CTATTGGAAAGGACCGGCCCATGGCATATACTTCTAGAGTATTGAGAACATCTAAATGAACAAAATGGAAATGAAGTAACTAATATTCGAAAACCTAAGGTTAAGAGATTAGTGAAGACTAAAAACCGGAATGTAACCAAAAATGTAGATCAAGAAACACTTAAAGATCGGTACCCAAAAAGAAATAAAAATAAAATCAATTACGAAGAGAGTAAGGAGAGTGACGGTGACATTGAAGCTGAAATAGAAAATTTTCCTAATTTAAATACAATACAACCAAAACCGTTAAAACAAATTAACGATAAGGATGAAGATAGTTTATCGTCTTCTTCAGACGAAGAAAATTTCAATCATTATAATGACAATTTAAACAACAAAGAAATTCTAAATAATAATAAAAATAATATTTTAAATAATGATAATTCAGATGACGAAGTTGAAACAAACTCACAAGATGAAGTTCATAATTCAAAATTCGTGTATAGCAAAGAATTAATTCAGCATAGAAAAAGTAATGTAGCTTATTTTATAGATAGTGCTGGAAAACAAAATTAAATGTAAATGAAATTAAAAGCAATAAAAGATCAAACAATAAATATTATTTTCCTATGTGCATTAAAGATGAAAATCCAGAGTCAATATCTCAAATTAAAATAAATATAGAAACAGCGTTAATTGAATTAAAAGAAAATTTAGTGAAGTTAAATCAAAAAGATTGTAGTTTTGCAAAAAGTAAAGAAATAGAAAAATTAGAGTGGAATGAGATTTTAAATTTAATTAGCAAAGTTTTTGAGGATTCTAATATAAAAATAATTATTTGTAAAGGAACTTTAATATATGTGCCGATAGAAAAAAGAGATTTAATATTTAATGAACTACATACATCAGCATGGGAGGGCATAGAGGCGTTACAAAAACTTACAAAAGAATCAAAGAAGATTATTACTGGGAGAATTTAAAAGAAGACATAACAAAAAGAATTCAAATGCGCTTAGATTGTCAGTTAAAAAAATTATTTAGATTAAATACAAAGCAACCAATGGTAATTACAGATACGCCGGGAACAACTTTTGATAAAATAGCAATGGATATAGTAGGACCTTTACCGAAAACTAAAAATGGGTGTTGCAAATAAAGAATCAAGCAGGGTATAGCTTCTTTTGCTAAGTATATTTATTAATACAAAAACATTAAAAGAACAAGAAATGAATATAAGTATCACAGCGTTGTCAGTGAAGCGTTCGACTGGACAACTGCTCGCTTACTTGATTCAGGCAGAACTAACTGCTATCCTCCGCTGAGGGTATTATAATACCTCGGTGACGCGGTCCTACGGCTGATCGCAGGGGGGGCGCTACCGATATCCAGGTACGCGACGACGCGGTCGAAGCGTGAGCTGACGGACCCTTCTTAATAGCCCCCGCCGCTCACCTGGGTATCATAAAGAGCGCGCACTTAGCGAAGTGCGCGCTCGATCCTTCCTAATCCCTAATTGCCGTGTTTGTCGCACCTATTTTTCGTGGGCAGTAAACAGACCACGTCTCCGAGAAACTTTTTGTCATAAAAGAGCAGATGCGCTGCCGATTTCGGCGACGAACTCGGTGCAGCGTCTGCGCTTGGGTTTTTACAGCTATAGTAAAATAAAACTATCCTAGAACTACGCTTATTTCTAAATTAAAAACTATTCCAGATTTTAGCAAAAATCCAACAATGGGTATGAATATATTTTAACTTTGCAAGATCAGCTCTCAAAATTTTGTATAGCCATACCAATAAAAGACACTTATGCAGCGACTATTGCGGATGTGTTTGTAAAGAAAGTAATATGTATTTTTAGAGCACCGAGAGTAGTTTTAATTGATTAGGGAAGCAATTTTTTAAGTAAGCTAATGACGAGAGTGGCAAAACGTTTTAAAATAAAGAAAGTCAGAACTACTGCCTTTTATCCACAATCGAACGGATCGTTAGAACGTTCACATCATGCGTTGAGCGAATTTTTAAAGCAATATGCTGACTGTGATGATGATTGGCATGAATGGGTTGATGTAGCAACTTTAAACTATAATACCGGAATTCATGAAGGAACAAAACACTCCATTTGAGGTAGTTTTTGGTCGACTAGCAAGGATGCCTTCTAGCGAGCCACTACGAGAAGGTGATGTGTGTCCAACGTATAAAGGATATATCGTAGATTTAGTAAGTAGGTTACATGAAATTAGGAAATTAGTTCACGATAATTTAGTAGATGCAAAAGTAAAATCAAAAAAATATGACAAGCATATTAATCCTAAGAATTTTAATGTAGGAAAATTAGGATTTTTAAAATCAGGACATATTAAGGATTTATAAAATTAAAATTCAGGCAAAAAGGAAAAAACCATTACTACACCGAGATAGCGATTGATAAATTTTGATTTTTTTTTTTGATTACAGAATAATACATAAAAATATGGCGAAATTAGTTTTATGGGGTATCTTAGTCTTGCCAGTAGTTTTAGGAATAGTCAGTTACGACTGCGGATCCCGATCACTAAATATAACTACGTTATCATTACTAGATGTAGGGCCATGCGAAGCGCCACAAGATACAATAAATGGAACACGCGAGTACGTGCAGTTGCTGCAGATAAATGAATATTCTGAAACAACTGCAATACAATGTAAATTAGAAATTAAGAGAACTGTATATTATTGCGGGATGCATTCGCACATTTCAATAGTTAATAACGGGCAAAGTGAGTATCTATATGATGTAAGAAGAAAAGCATGCCAAGAATTGCATAGATCAGGCACATTTATTTTCGCAAACGTCCAGGTAATAGCAGGAGTAAAGGTTAATAGAACAATAACACACAGTATGCAATTTGCAGGTTTTGTAAATAGTGAGGGATCGTGCAACGGAGGTACGTATTCTGATCCTTACGGAACCTGGGAAAATGTAGTAGTTCAAGGGGTAATGAAAATTATTTTAAAGGAATATTCAGCAAAAATTAATATCAACAACAATAAAATATTTTTGAGATCAGTTTGTGATCTTTCAGAAGAGAGTTGCATTGGTGTAGAAGGCGGTCATACTTTTTGGAGCGCGATACCTCGAGATAGTTGTAAATTCGATCAATACGGCATTTTATATGAAGGTTTTACGAATAAAATGGTAGATTTAGAGTACAATAAAGAACAAATAATATATTCACTTGCGACAAATGATATAACTTTTGCGTTAACTAGTAAGAGTAAAGAATATTTATGCGGTTATACGATTATCAGAACAGAACATCCAAAATTAGTAATTTTTGAAACAATTAGAGGACAGACATTTGCGAGCATAAGTAAAATTTCGGTTTCAAATTTAGATATTTTTGCGTACGTCTCCCATTCGAAAAGGAGTCGCCAACAGAGGAAGTATCCAGGTTGGTGGAATACTGCGAGGAAAGGGGACTCCCTCTGGTTGTGGGGTGTGACGCCAACGCACACCATCTGGTGTGGGGAAGCACGAACACTAACGACCAGGTGGAAACCGGTGGCGAAGGACCTCGCCACATCAGCGGCTGCAAGGAACTTGCTAATCTGATCGTCTCGCCGGCAAAACTGAGGTGGGCCAATAGCTCCTTCGATTCCTACAAATCGCCGGGAGAGGATGAGATCCTCCCGATTCTGCTCAAGGAAGGAGTTGACACAATCATCGGACCTTTGGTACGACTTACAAGGGCCAGCATTGCAGCCGGATACACGCCGAAATGCTGGAGGACAGCTAAGGTTGTCTTCATCCCGAAAACGGGCAAAGGAAGCTACAACACCGCTAAGGATTTCAGGCCTATCTACCTGACTTCATTCATGCTCAAAACTCTTGAGCGACTGGTGGACAGGTATATAAAGGACTACATCTTGAAGGACAACCCACTGTGCAATGAGCAACATGCATACAGGGAGGGAAGATCAACAGAATCAGTCCTACACGGGGCGGTCTCGCTCATCGAAGAACAGATCGAAGGTGAAGGATACGCCGTGGGAGCCTTTCTCGACGCAGAAGGTTACTCGCCGGAATAGCAGCGGGACAAGATTTACTTGGACCGGAATCCGCTCTTGGTATTCAGGTGTGCACGGTTGGCTGAAAAAGCAACACCTAAAAGAATGGTGCGACAGCACCGGGTGTAGATAGGCCAAAGCACTGATAGGATCATGCATCAAAGAGGGCGTCGGAGATGCGGGATCTAAGCAGGGCGGAGGCAAAGATCTTCACTCAACTAATTACCGGACACGGGATGCTGGGATATCATCAGCACATAATAGGTCGAGTGAACTCACCAACGTACAGGTAATGTAACCAAAATGAGGAAAGTAGCATACATGTATTATGCCACCGCTTAGCCTTAGCCGTGAAGAGATATAGGGCGCTGGGGATGACGACTTGCGAATCAACAGCGATCCAATCACTGACCGATAGGAAGTTGATACACCTGTACAAGTCACTAACGGGTTAAGATACACAGGAATGGGGTATACCACCTGACACCTTTCACCCTGAAGGATAAGTAATACGCGAATGGTGCATACCACCTGATACTCTGATTCTCAAGGGACGAAACTAGACTGGTACAACCACTAGTTAACCAACGGGGATGCAAAGGGCGTGAGCGTAGGCATCAGGACTTGTTATTATTATTGTTATTATTAGACTGGTCCACCCAGTCTAATAATAACAATAATAATAATAATAATAATAATAATAATAATAATAATAATAATAATATATGTGTGTGTGTGTATGTATGTGTGTGTCTATGAAATATAAAAATGAAATTTAACCTTATTAAACCTTAATTTTGAACATATATATACTCTAAATATACAGGGTGAGTCATTTTAATCTTTAATCTCAATTATCTCGTTGGCAAAGCATGCCAGCGAAAAAAGTTTTGGGTAAAAGTTTTTGGATTTTTCTCTGGATATCTGATGATGACCTTGACAATGTCATTAAGCATGACCTTCAAGGTCATTTGAAGGTCAAATCGATTTTTTTAAATAGAAACCCCTACTTTTGGCATCAGAAATAGAATGAGCGGGAAATTTAACGTTCGAACATGTGATTTTGGAAACAAATCATCTTTTGTGCGGAAATTACCTTTGACATCAGCCGAACCCAGGATGCACCATCGAGGAGGTTGATAAAAGGATTTAGCATCCCATTTTTTGTTTTTTGTTTTATTTTTTTTTTTTATATTTTTTTATTTGTTTTTAGGTGTTTATTTGTTCTTTTTTGTTTTTTCCCTTTTTGTTATATTTTTGGTATTTTTATGGAATGTTAACTGGAGTTAACCATTGATTAATTCTTCGAAATTACCGCCGTTTTGTTGGATGCAAAGATCAAGTCGAGCTCTGAATTGTCTTATGGTTTTATGTAAAACATCTCGAGGGATTGCTGCACAAGCTGTACGAATGCGTTCGATCATATTATCTCGCGTTGTTGGCCGTTGAGCATAAACATTCTTAAGATATCCCCATAAGTAAAAATCGGGAGGGGTTAAATCAGGTGAATAAGGGGGCCAGACAACTGAGCCACCTCGCCCAATCCACCTGCCATTGTAGCAGGTGTTTAAATAATCACGAACAATGCGTGCATAATGTAGTGGTGCTCCATCTAATTGGATCCACATTCTTAGCCTTGTTGCTAGGTCTACATTTTCTAGTAATTCAGGTAAAATATCTCAAAGTAATCTCAAAAAGTTTACCCCATTCACGTTCTCTTTAAATAAATAAGGACCAATCAAATAGCCATTGATGACTCCACACCAGATCATAACACTCCAGCGATGTTGAGTGTCTATGGGCCTGAACCAATGAGGATTTTCATCTGACCAATAATGGCAATTATGTCTGTTCAATTCTCCAGTGTTTCTGAATGTTGATTCATCTGAAAAAAGAACGTGCCTGAAAAAGTCTTGATGAATCATTCGTATTGCCCATCGACAAAAACGTACTCGCAAAATCATATCATTTGGAGTTAACTGTTGTGTTAATGTTATGTGATAAGAATGATATCTTCTCGCTCTCAATATTCGGGATGCTGTTGATTGAGGTATACCTATTTCTCTTTCTATTTGTCGAGTACTAATGTGAGGATCAAGATGAATAATCGCTAGAATGGTAATAACACGAGGATCGTTTTCGTCGTATTCATGATGACGGTGTTGACGAACAAAAGCTCCATTTCGAGCTCTCTGAGTTAAGGTTTGCATAGTAACATTACTTGGGTGTCTCCTATTGGGATAGCGTTCAGCATAAAGTCTGGCAGCTGCTGCATAATTATTTCGACTTTCTCCCAAAATCATGATCATATCAACGATTTCGTTGGGACCATAATCAGCCATGATCAAAATCTAAATAATTTGTTACAGACCAGTAAACAGGGAAACAGATTTTTTTCAATAATAATTATCGATTTACAAGAAGTAAAAAACACGATTAAGCTTTTCTGCACTAATTTGCTATCTACATAACTGTTAAGAGTAGTTCAAACTCAAAAATTGACACTAATACAAAATAATGGAATGACTTAACTACATCAAGAATTTTGAAAATTGACACTAATACAAAATAATGGAATGACTTAACTACATCAAGAATTTTGAAAATTGTCACTAATACAAAATAATGGAATGACTTATGTTACGTCAGATACTCGGCGCACAAAATAAAAATCTCCGTTTTGAATCAGCTTCCGCTAAACTCGGGATGGAGTCGTTCTTTATTTTATTTTAAAAGTTCGCGAGAGCTTTAAACAAAATCCCTTCCTACTATAATGAACGGGTTTAGTCAGTTTGTAGGTCAAAGGGCCTCTGACAAGCGAAGTCCAATCAACCCTCCAAACTTCCAAACAAGTTCTCCCAAAAATATTTGTGATAATGAGTGGCAGCGTTCAAACCCTGCTCATTATTCAAATTCCCAACCCTTTCTTTTATTTATCTTTATAAAAATCTTACTTACTTTTTTTTAGCTGTAGATTGAATCAAATTCAAAATTTACAAGTTTGTAAACTTCTTCCTTCCTTTGATACTTTTTTAATATTTATGTTGATAGGTAGATTTCTGATAAATATTTATAAAACATTTCACTTCAAATATTTTCCTTTTAATAATATATGTTTCTTTTACTTAGAAATATTTTACAATGCACGTTTTTGCCACCTCGGCTTAAAATTTGAAGTTATTTAGGAGCAGCCACCTCGACTGAACTCCTCGACAGGACTACTTTTCTCTGCAAGCTTTTCCTCGCTTCACCTCCGCGTCGCATCTTTTCCCTCTCCAACCCGATTTTTTCTACAGGCCCATCCCTTTGGGGTCTGCGTCAGCGCCCTCTATATCGGTCATCGACCTATAGCGTCGCATCTTTCCGCTTTGCTGCCGCCTCTTCCGGTCCTCTCCCGCTCCCTTTGTCCTTCCCACCCTACTCTCTTTGCCTTGCCGATTCTTCGCTAGATGGCCCTACGTGTATCGTTTTTTACTCTACTATTTTTTTATTTTATAATTATTTATAAATTTACATTATTTGTTCATATCTATCATAACTATTGTCAAAGGTGATTATCGAATGTCTATTGTCAAATTTGTTTATTATTTAATATTAAAATTTCAAAACTTAATTTTGTTTCTATATTATCCTAGTTATTATTTTTATAAACTATCTATTTAAACTAAAAACAAATCATAAAATCTGTGCGAGTATAAATTAATTTTTACGCCGCGAATACGAGCTCATCCTGGTAAACTAATAATCTTTGAACTAAATAAATATGCACAGTTACAACAATATAGTTTTCAACTGTTCATATTTTATGTGAATTTAAATTTATATTTTATTTACAACAAATGCTTCTACTGTTAAACTACTTTTATTTTGTAACGTTCTATATAGCCTCGCATCTGCGTCGCAAAACTTAGAAACTTGCGCCGATCGATTATCGTTTCGTCGCCGAGTTTTCGACAAACTAGGTCGTTAAAGTATTTGAATTTCCTATCGCACAAATTTTAAGAATGGGTTGTTGCCCGCCGTATACCGATCCCAATCACTATATCTACGCTCGCTCTTAATGACTATTTCCTCGGACTGCCTAATTGCACTGTCCGGACGCTCGCCTACTCTTAATCCTTACGGTACATACATTTTTTTGTTTGAAACGCAGTTGCGTCTACATTTTATTTATTTTTAAAATTTTTATATTTTTTTTATATGTATATACAGGGTGTTTCATTTTAATCCTACCACGACAAAAAACCACGGAAAAACTAATTTTAAAGAAAAATGACCTTAACAAAAGTTGAAGGGGGTAAAGGGGGCCATCGAATCGCACAAACACCTATGACCTTGAACTCGATTTTCAAGGTCAATTGAGGGTAATTGTGATTTTTTTAATAGGAACCTCTATTTTTGGCCTTGGAATCGGATAGAGCTGAAAAAATTACGTCGCAAAGGATATTTTAAGTTTGCTTTGGTGACCTTGAGAAGGTCAATTCAAGGTCAAATAACAAAAAATCTGCTAAACAGCTGATTGTCTGGTTTTATTTTACTGATGTCGAAAGATGACCTTGACAAAAGTGGAAGGGGGCAAAAGGGGCCATCTAATGACACCAACACCTTTGACCTTGAACTCGATTTTCAAGGTCATTTGAAGGTCATTGTGTTTTTTTAACGGGAACCCCTATTTTTGACCTCGGAATACGGAGCAGCGGAAAAAATTACGTCGTAAGTGACATTTCAAGTTTGCCTTAGTGACCTTGAGAAGGTCAATTCAAGGTCAAATAAGAAGTATCAGCCTAAGATTGTTTTCCTTTCAATTTTTTCGTAGAATTATCATTTTGTTATTGTAATAAACATTAAGAGAATAATTGACTTAAAATGAGCAAAATACGTTTTGTACAAATAATTTTTGACGATCAACGGAAAAAAAGATTGATATGTTCAGTTCATGATATAAAATTCAACAAGCAAGACGAACAGTTTATTCAACCACGAGATGACCAAGATTACAACGAAAAATATAAATACTATGTTGTGTATTTATATTGTAGTAAAGATGGCATAAATTGTAACAAAAAACACAAGCACGAAGTTGATTACTGTAGAGCTTTTATCGTTTTTTTTTGGGGGGGGGGGCGTAAGTAAAAATATTATTTTGATAGTGTAAAACATAAATTATTTCCATAATAATAACCTCTTCATAACCTCTTATTATATCTCATTATAGGTTTAGCGCAAGAAATCAAAGAAAAAGCAAAGAAAGATACAACAAGGATAAGTTAAATTAATAAAAAATATATCAGCACATCAGATTCTGAAACTCCTTATGAAAATAAGAGATCTAAGCGGAGTAATGTATGATTTGAATTTTTTATCAGAAGAAAAGGTTTCAAAAATATTTTATAGAATGTAAAAGCTGCCAGTCAAAATAATGTGATAAAAGAAAGAAGTGCGAATATTATTGCTGAATATCAGAAGGCCCACTGCAGTCACTTTCAAGACAATTCTGATTCTGGTGATGAAACGATAATGACAACTGTCGAAAAAAGAAAAAGGATAAAAACCTGTAATGGGGACGAAGGAAGGAAGATACCGCCAAATAAGGCACCTACGTCATCACCGATAACTTGCGACGTTGCAAACGTCGCAGCCGCGTCGAGACGATGAACCTCGTTTGATGCGGCCAAGCCCTGAGTGCGCGGAAGAAACAAGCGAGTCGACGTGTTGTTGTCGGCGCCGGCCTGTCCTCAAGTTCGGGGAACGGGCTAGCTAACCGTCATCGTCGGCGCGAAAATGAGCATCGTTGGTGCGAAAGCGAGCCTCGTCGGCGCGCGCGCTAAAAGGTCCTCCGCATGTCGCGAACCAATCAGCGGGCGCCGATGCGCGGCTTGCTATCCGCGCGGACTGGCAGCCAATCGTTAGCCAGCAAGAAGCTAGGGCCCGACGAGCACGAGAGGAGAGTGAGCGCGAGAACGAGCGGGGAAATCAGAGAGTTCTCTCACGACTGTCGACGGAGCACGTCGACGTTTGTGAGAGTTTAGTGCGTCCTCCTCTGCTCGTCAACCCGAGGTCGACGACTAGAGGAGATTGGGAGAGTCTCCCAAGAGTGTTCGAGAGTGCTCGTGTGTTTCAGGTGCAGCACGTTGGCACTAGGAAGTGACAACGCCCGGACGAGCCAGCGACCATCCTGGTGAGAGGGAGGAGGCCGGCCAGTCCGCCACCATCATCCGGAAGACCAGAGCAGCCAGCAACATCGGCGTGGGAGAGCCGAAGCCGCCAGCTGCTATCAGGTCCGGGAGGAGTCCCGGAGGCGACGACGGGAGCACCGACGGACGTCCACCGGAAGCCGAGAGAAGAGAGCGAGTAAGAGAGAGAGAGAGAGAGAGAGAGAGAGAGAGAGAGAGAGAGAGAGA
>QLSS01000637.1:10626-39783 GCA_024372645.1 Trichomalopsis sarcophagae | reverse complement strand
AGAGAGAGAGAGAGAGAGAGAGAGAGAGAGAGAGAGAGAGAGAGAGAGAGCCGTGAGTGCGTGAGAGAGAGCGAGTGAGACGGGAGAGTGGTGTGCGGTGCGGGCGCACACCTCGACGTCATCCACGCGAGGCGTCGAGCCAGCGTACGCGAGAGTGAGAGATAGATAGATAGATAGATAGGTCTTTATTTGCTAAAGCAAAAAGAAAAATAATATAATAAAGATCATAGAGACTGTGTCGAATACAGTCTAACAAATATATAAAAGATATTGTCATATAAAATCACATGAGATCACATTTTGTCATATATAATTATCACATTAAACTCCTCCAGCACTACGTTGTACACTTAAGATTTGGTCAAAGACCTATCTGTATCACACGTTTGAAGTCAAAAAAGAAAAATTACGCAGTACTGGAAGAATTTTTACGGCCACGGGCCGAGTCTGACTAGATTAAAACTAGATTAATGAAAAAATAAAAAATACAGCGCCAGAGGGCTCAGAGTTGTCACGATTCAGCGGCCAGCAGGTGCCGCCGTAATGCCCCTTTGAAGGAGGCGAGTGATGGCATGTTTCGCAGAGCAGAAGGGAGAGAGTTCCAGAACCGAGCACCCTGAACCTGGAAGGCCCTAGCCCCGGTTTCAGTACTCACGGTAGGGATGCTCAGCTCCTGGGGAACTCCCCTACCGGAGGGTCTGGGCTTGTGTTTATTGAACAGCGAGGCCAGATACGAAGGCTCACCGATCCGGGTTATTCTGTATAATAGAATGGCCTCAAAGTAGAGTCTTCTGGAATCGGTGCAAAGCCATTCCAGACGCCTCCGGTAGGGACTTATGTGTTCATCCCTCCTAACCCCGAAGATGAATCTCACACACGAATTGCTCAGTCTCTGTATCCGTATTCGTTGTTCGTTAGACACGTCTAGGATAGTCACAGCACAGTAGTCGATGTGTGGTTGTATAAGTGTCTCAACTAGCCTTCTGCGTAGAGTCTCAGTGGTGCAGCCTCTGATAAACCGCAGGCTATATAGGGCTTTATTTACTTTTTTTGTGATAACATCCACCTGCGGTCTCCAAGTCAGTTTGCTATCCAGTACAACACCGAGACTCACGACCGTCTCACTGAATGGGACGATCACCCCGTCCGGCAGCGGAACCCCAGGCAAGTTCCATGATTTAATATCATTAACGTTCTTCATGGACCCGAAGAATATAGACTTAGTTTTGCCGGAGTTAAGCCGCAGACCGGAGCTCTCCGCCCAGTCAGAAACCAGCCGCGCCGCTTCTGCCAGTCGAGCCACGCCGTCCAGGAAGTTATCTTTGTTGGTGTGTAGATAGATCTGGAGGTCATCCGCGTAAAAAAGATGTTTAATTGTGTTGCCGTCGAGTATGTTTTGCAGGTCGTTGACATAGAGGGTGAACAGCAAGGGTCCCAGGACAGAACCCTGTGGAACTCCCAGATTCGTTTCAAGCCATTCTGAAGCTCCGCTTTTATTCGAAATTACCATCTGGGATCGTCCCTGTAAATATGATTTAATCCACAGGAGAGCCGCCCCAGAGAACCCCAGCTGCCTCAGCTTAGATAGTAATCTGGAAGGTGAGATGGTGTCAAAGGCCTTGCTGAAGTCAAACAGCAGCATAAGCGTCACCCTCTTTTTGTCAATTGCCATGCGTACGTCGTCAGTCAATTTTATTAACGCTGTTTGTGTGCTGTGGTGTTTTCGGAAACCGGCCTGGAAGGGGTCGATTATATTATTTTTATTAAGATACTCCGTGATCTGGGTGTGCGCGATCTTCTCGAGTACTTTTGAGAGGAAGCAGAGCAATGCAATCGGACGAAAGTCCTTAACACTGGAAGGAGCACTGGTCTTTCTTAGCGCGATCAACTGAGCCTGCTTCCAGATACTCGGAAAGATCCCCTGAGCGAAGGAGCAGTTAAAAAGATTAAGAATAAATTCGCCAATAATTGGGAGGGCCTTTACGACCACCCCGCATGGAATACCATCGACACCCCTCGCTTGCGAGGAAAAATGTGATATAGCAAGGACGACGTCACCAATACCAACAGGGGTAAAAGGAAAGCCCCCCTCGCCTGCAAACGCAATAGAGTCCGTCGCATTGTCTATATTTTCGAGAGGTGATACCGATACTCCCGCGAAGTGCTCGTTCAGCTCCCCTGGCGTAAAACCAAAAAACTCCTCCTCCTTTCGCCCAGGCAGGAGGCCGAGATGACGCATCATCTTCCAAATATTTCTATTTTCATCAAGGGCGTCTGATAGTTGTTGGCGAAGGAAGGACTCACGCTCTTGAGCAGAACGCATGTCGACCTCGCTTGTGAGTCGAAGGGCCTCATCGAAAAGCTCCGCTCTCCCCGTGCGCTCATAGCGCCTGAGTGTAGCATTGCGCTTATCAATGAGGAGCCTCAGCTCTGGTCCAGACCAAGGAGCATATTTCTTACGTGGGCAAACCGTTTTCAAGGGCGCCAATTCCTCGAGAGAGAGAGAGAGAGAGAGAGAGAGAGAGAGAGAGAGAGAGAGAGAGAGAGAGAGAGAGAGAGAGAAGAGTGAGTGAGAGAGAGAGAGAGAGAAGAGTGAGTGAGACGAGAGAGTGGTGTGCAGTGCGGGCGCACACCTAGACGTCTTCTGCGCGAGGCGTCTAGCCAGTGCACGCGATAGAGAGAGCGAGAGAGAGAGAGAGAGAGAGAGAGCAGTGCGAGGAGAAGCGCGTGTGTGCTGGAGAGCGCGAGCGAGAAAACCCTAGCTGCACGGCAGCAGCAGGTTGGTCTTGCCACAAGCGAGAGGCATAGCCCGCACGCGCATCAAGAAGAGAGAGAGAGAGAGGGAGATCACACTGGCCGCGCGACGACCGACGGGAACCGAGTCGAGCGCGTACGTGTGACGCGAGAGAGAGAGAGAGAGAAAGAGAGACAGAGAGGGAGAGAGAGAGAAAAAGAGAGGGAGAGAGAGAGACAGAGAGAGCCAACCGTCAACGGACTGGACCTGGGCCTGAGGCCTGCCGTCTGCTGTACGAGTGCGGCTCGCGAGTGAGCTCGCCAACATAAGCCCTGCGTGGCTACATTGTGCGCGGGAGGCATCATTGCCACCGCGTTGTAGGGAAGGGCTGGGCGAAATATAAGTGCAATAAAGTGATAACCATTGTGTGATTATTTTCCCCTCTCCCTAGCGTTCTCCCAAACGTGACGATCGCGTCAAATCCCACGAAACAAGAAAAATCCTAGCGCATGCGAGGCGTTAGGTGTTGCGCACCTGTTTTGGGAGGCACAGCGTCGCAAACTTCTGCTTCGACTATTCCTTCAGACATATTGTCGCCAGCAAATTCACTGTCTGCTGCACATAACCAGGATTGAACAATTGGATTGAAGTCTCCTCATAATAATGGTGCATACAATTTTGGTCTATCTCCTACGTTTCTAAACAGTGGTGCAGGTAATCTGTCTAATTTAAAATTATAATTATAATTGTAAAAATTATATATTTTATTAAAATTATAATTTTTATTTAAATAGGAATTTTTGGGTTCTTTCCTCCACCTCAAAACAGCGAGGCAGGTGGCTTATCTCATCCACCTCGAAACAACAGGACAGATGATCTATTTCCTACATCTCAAAACAACAGGGTAGATCTATCTCCTCTACCACTAAAAAGTGATGCAGGTGATCTATCTCCTCCACCAAAACAACGGTGCAGGTGATCTATCTCCTCTAGCAGAAAACAACGGGGCAGGTGATCTCTCTGCTTTTTGGAAACTTATCTAACTATGTTGACATGATGAAATGCATACGGAGGGCTTATATATTCAGTTTCAGGTCTGGACATTGTACCAGTTGAATCATAAGCTAATTTTAATTTTTAAATTGTTGTTATCTCCAAAATGGCACAATCTCCAGACCTTTTGGGGGCTTATATATTCAGTTTCAGGATGAAATAATGAAGATGGCCATTTTGAAAAAAATTACTGGTTTTGTGTTCAGAAAAATTGCAGAATTAAGAAATAAAGCCATAAAACGAGCAAGACGAAATGCGTGACGAAATGGACAAAATGCTCGTCGGGAGCTTTTTAGACAGTTTTATAATGTATGTGATCGGTGATTACAAGTCGATTATATAGGCCGTTCATTGACTTTACCCCAAACTTCCTTTTATATCAAACTGCTATATGTATAACAGCAGCAAGACTGTTCACAGGAGATTTGCACAGTGAAACAAATTTATAGTTATAGTTAATGTGTTAGATATGTTGTGCAAGTTCACTGAAATTTTTTGTTTATTATATCATCTCCTTTGGAGTCAGGTGCGCGCAGCCATTTGAAAATCGTATTGTGATGCTGCTGCTTGGATATTACCCTTTTGAAAATCTCCATCTGAAGTTCAACTGGATTTTAACCTCGTATTTCAGATGAATTTTGCCTGGATTTCGCCTGGATTCCACCTGGATTTCCAGAATTTTTAAAAAAAATTTCCAAGTCATCAAAGATGTTAAAAAATCTGTAGTACTCATTTTTAAACATATTTCTCGTTGTGTACTTAAAAATTTTTTTTTTTTAATTCTCCTGAAAATTCAGTTGAAAATCCAGCTAGAAATCCAATCCAGGTGGAATCCAGGCGGAATATAGGCAAAATTCATCTGGAAATCCATGTGAAAATCCAGCTGAAATCCAGATGGAGATTTTCAACAGGGTAAGATATTCGACTTATTAATAGTTCATACCTTTTCTTTTTCTTTCTTTTTCGTTTATTTCATACGACTATACGGCGCCGCGATTAATCGATGAATTAATCGCTGAAAATAGCTTTAAAAATTGATGAAAATGATGATTTAAAAACAAATAACTTTTTTTTTAACGCAAGTGTAGTAAAAAATTAATATCCATCATTTTAAAAAAAATTACTTTCTTTTTTTATTTTTAAATTGCAATTAGTAAAAACGTAATATTCAGCAATAAATTAAAACTACTGTTGTTTTTGAGAGTTCTATGTGGATTGTTTTCTATCTTATAATATTAATAATATTTATAATTTGTTTCAATATCATTAATTTTACTTACATGGATACTCCAATCCCATATTGATCATCATAATATTCAAGTGCAAATTTATGAATAGTAGTGCAAATATATAATTATATATTAACTATTAAAAAAAAAACTTGAATCGAATATTTATATGTACAATTATTCGAACAATTGTACGTACTATTATGCGTTCTAAAACACGTATTATAACAAGTGAAAAAAAAACTAACAAAAATCGATTCATTTTTAGTTGTTTATTTATACGTGTTTTAGTAAGTACTATAACCTTCGCTTTTATACGTACAATAGTACGTACTTTTATACGTACAAAAATATATACTATTATACGCATAATAATGCGTTTTTTTATACGTGCAATAATACGTGTAATTACATGTTATAATTTTTAATAGGGATAAGCGCGGATGTTTTAGCGGAAACTTGCCTGTATTACAAACAAAGGGGTTATAAAGAGCAAACATCGACATATTTTATTTTTTCACCCAGTTCGACTTTATATAAGGTCGCAATGTTACCCGTGCGACCACCGTAAAAAGCATCTCGCGGATTAAGAATTTCATTATGCGCGATCGGGTGATTTTCGATTAAGTGCTTAAAAGCGTTTAAAGTAGCTATATTCGAATTAAAGTCATGCTCCCACATTTCAACTAAAATAAAACCATTTGATCTTATTTTAGTTAAAATTGCTAGGGTACTCTTATACTTTTAATTGAGAGTAGTCCGATCTAGAAGAGGCGCATCGCGCCTCGTTGGATAGCAGACCGGACAGCAATGAAAATAACATCCATGAAACGGGTACACTGTACCGGTTTCTGGATTTTGAAGATCCGTTTTTTTTTTATTTTTTTTTTTATTTTTTGATGGACCGAGGAGGGGAATCATCAAAAGACACCTATATAGAGGGTAGTGTCGGATTCACCTTTCGGCGCCTACCGACTAAACCACCTCCCCGTAGGTTACCAACCCGGAGGTTATAAACCGTGAGAAAAGAAGAACGAAGTGCTGAAATGCGTATTTGGAGATCACTTTTGTTGCGGTTTTTTGCGCTATGCGATGCTATAGAAGGTAGATGGGGTAGAAGAATGGGGATCAGTTTTTTGTGAGAGAGCAAGGTCTAGGAACCCTGTCTCTGGGTAGGCTGACAATATTTGCCAGAATTTTGATCGTTGGGCTTTTGTGGTTATCACATGAATCTCGGAGATTGATTGCGTACGTATGAGACGCTTCGTGGAGGGAGGGAAGCCCGGTTTCTTTCAGGATTTGTGTGTTTCTTATGAACCACGGTATGTTGAGAGATCCACGGAGGATTCTCATATACGTGCTGTTGAGTTTGGGTAATCTTTTGGCAGTGCCCCATACAGGGATGGCATAGGTGCAGATGCTTCTAATGATCGCATTGAATGTGCGAACTTTTGTTTGTGGGGAAACTTTTTTGTTAGCGAAGAAGGGTTTGAGTGACCTATAAACGCCGTTTGCTTTATTTTTAACTGCTGTTATTTGTTGGGACCAAGAAAGTTTTCGGTCAAATACCACTCCTACAACTGCTAGATATTTGGCTGTTTTGCTCCAAGGTATTTTGTGATTGTTGACAATCAGGTTATCCGGGGGAATATTGCGATGTGAGAAGAAAACTGCTTCGGATTTGGTTTCATTGAGGTTGAAACCCCATTTGTGGTACCATTGGAGAAGTGTAGGGATGAATTTGTTCATGACAGAGGCGCAATGCATCTTCACTTCAGATGTGTATAGAAGAGCAGTGTCATCCACGTACGAGAAGATATTGAAGAGAGAAGGCGACAATTTGGAGCCTTGTGGTACTCCTGTGGTGATATTTTTTGGGTCTGAAAAAGTGCTGTTTACCCGAACTTTGAGTGTTCTATCGGAAAGAAAGGATTTCATGATGCCTATTAGGTAGTGTGGAGTTTCTAGCTTAATGAGCTTGTGAATGAGCCCGTCGTGCCAGACTCTGTCGAATGCCTGTTTGGCGTCAAGAAGAAGCATAGATGTGTGCGATCTTTTGTTGAAGCTGTTGGCCAGGAGTTCTGATACTCGCAGAAGTTGATGGCAGGTTCCGTGACGAGAGCGAAAACCATGCTGGAAGTCTGGTAGAATTTCCTTTACTTCGGTAAACTTGTTGAGTCTGTCGAGAATTATTGTTTCAGCTAATTTGCTGAGGGTGCAAAGTAGGCTAATTGGTCTGTAGATAGATGCTAGATTAAGGGGTTTACCGGCTTTTGGGAGGCATATTACTGTCGCTTCTTTCCAGACAGTAGGAAAATATTGTAGTCTCATCATTTTATTGACTATGTTGCATATGGCTACTAAGTAGATGCGTGGGAGCACTTTCAGTACATCATTGGAGATGCCGTCAGGACCGGGGGCCTTGTTTTTCTTTAAAAGCCTTATGGCGGTTTTTATTTCTTGAGGTGATGTAATGAGAAATTCCGAGTTAGTTGATGTGAAGTTTTTTGCAGATTCGGTTATTGAGGCGTGGAATTCGGTGAATTCGTCCTTGACTGGGAAGGGAGAGCACTGTTCCTTGAGGGAGTCGGCGAGTATGTTTGCTTTATCTACATCTGCTGAGTACGCAAGGCCATTGTGGGTGATTGGCAGGGAGTAGATTTTCCTATTACGAAGGGATTTGACGACTTTCCATGCGCGCTTGGGATTTTCCTCTGCTTCGGAGATGTATTTTTCAAGGCCCTCTGTTCTGTGTTCTTGAAGATTAGCGTGTAATTTACGTTTTGTAGCTTTAAGTTTTGGACGGATGGAGGAGTCTCGCGTATTTTGTAATTTCTTGCGGAGTGTGTTTTTCTTGCGAATGAGCGCTAGGATGTTTTTGGGGAGCTTTGCATTTGCCAGATGCATTGGAACAAGCTTTGTGGCTTGTTGAATCTTCTCCTTGAGTTCTAGCGTGATGTCGACGGCTTTGTCTGTTTCCGAGATGGAGTGGATGAGTTCGCATCTGAACGATGACTTTTCTAGAAGGAATCTCAATGTAAGCCAGTTTATTACAGCGATAGTCGGAGTTTCTTTAGTTAATGTTCCTGGGATCTCTAAAAATACCGAGTTATGGTCCGAATTAAGACGTGGCAGGGTCCAGGGATCCTTTTCAATTGTGATGTTTTTTGTTAGAAAGATGTCTAGTATGTCTGGGGTTTTTTCCGGGTCACCAGGAAAGTGAGTGGGTTCGGGAGGTGCTTCTGGGACGAAGCTGTGTTGTTGTAACAAGCGTATGAGTGAATTTCCCTTGGTGTTATTTGAGATGCATCCCCAGGCATGGTGTTTCGCGTTGAAATCGCCAGCTAGAACTGTAGGATTTTTGTGTTCTAAGTGTAAGAATTTCCTTGGTGTTCTGGTTATCAGGAGGTGAGTAGCAAGTGATTATTCGTACGGGTTCTCCGTCACGGTTAATTTTGACGCCGCAGGCCTCCAAGGACGGGGTGGGCGTACTTATGGGTTTATGTCTGACATTGTTGCGGACGATTGTGGCAACTCCTCCTCCGGCATTGGAGTTTGAGCGATCTGCTCTGTAGACAGTGTAATTTGGGATATGCAACCTTTGTGTTGCTTTGAGATGTGTTTCTGTGATGCAGGCAACATCAATTGAGAGTTCCTCCAAAATTTGAGAGAGGAGGAGAGCTCTGTTTTTCTGTGAGGCGAGAATGCCGTTTGCGTTCCAGTTTACGATGGTGAGTTTAGCCGCCGAAGAGGGGCTGCTGTGCCTGGAGGAGGCTTGCAAGTTGGAGCATGAAGGTCCGAAAAAGCTGGTTTATGCCTGGGTTTGGACTCAAGTCTTGAGCGTTAGGTGGAAGGAGAAGAGAAGAGTCCGGGCTAGAGGAGACAGGGCCTGTGCCTCTGACAATATGAGGTTCCGTTGGCACGTTCTTCTCTGCGTCTGGTTTGCGGCTGAGAGAGCGGCTTTGGCGAGGGACGACGCGGCGAAGACTGTGAGTTGTCTGTTTGTTGTGGCTGTATTTGTGTTGGGATGGGGCTGCTGATGTGCATAGGTTTGTTATTGGGATTTTGAGGGGCTTTTGGACATCCTCGATAAGTGGCTCTATGACTGCCTTTGCAGTTGACGCAAGTGGGGGTTTTGTTGGGTTTATCCTTGAGTGGACACGTAGTAGTGGCGTGATCGTTGGCGCAGACCCAAGTGGTGTGGCAATAGTTTGCAATTTTCGTTTGGTTTCAACTTGTACGTTGAGACCGCCAAGAGATTTTAGGTCGAAAATTGTTCAATCATAGGCTGATTTAGCGTCTAGTCCATTGCCGAGTGATTAATGTCATAGTTCGAATTATATTTCTTGTTAATAAAAATACAATTTGAGCACTTTAAAATTTGACTAGAACATTTATTTGTATCATGATTTCCTGTACACTTTAGGCATATAGTGTCATTTCTGCATTTCTGACCACTATGTCCAAATCTACTACACTTAAAACATGGCCTAGTATTAATCAAGTCGTACCATATGCAATTTTGATAACCAACAAAAATTCTATTATTGCTTTCTCTCAGATGTTTGTATATTTCAGCTGTAACTTCCATAATCACAGTGTCCATGCCAGAATTCTTATTAGTGTACATATGTAATACTTGAGCTTTGCTGTTAAAATTACTGAAATTTCTCTTGTTTATATCCTTCTCCATTTCTTTACAATTCAATTCATCGTCATTATCTATACCCATAATTTTTATTTTGGGGTTAAGTAGCTGCTCAACTTCAATTTTAAATGTACTAGATAGTTTATTTTGAAGAATTTTTCAGTTGTTGCTACACTGGATTAATTCTAGTATAGTTTACGTGTCTGCTCAGATTTTTGTTTGTTTGTTATATCCATTAGTAGTCCATTCTTATCCACTAATTCCTTGTTTAATTGCCTTAATAACACAAGCTCTCTTATCATTATTTGAAATTCTGTATTCTCATCTATTGAGTCTGAATTAGAGAGAACTTGAGATTCCTCTCTTAAACCTTTGAGTATTTCTGCTTTAACTTCGTCATACTGCCTGCTTTTAATATTGGAAATGATCAATTTCGCATAGTCATTCAGAGTCTCATCAGTGTGATTCGAGGTTAAATTGTGATCTGGGCATATTACTAATGTGTCACTTATATATTGTAACGATGGTACTTTCCCTGCTCGGCTAGCTAAACAGTCGGATCCAGAATCGTAGTAGGGAAAGATGTAAAAGAGCAAATCTGTTGTTGTGTTTTAATAATAACAATATATTTGTAACTTAATATTTAACAAAAGCGAGGACTCAGTTGTTAAAGCCCGGCTGAAACAGAAATCATTTTGCTTCGTGTTAAAAATACTTTGCCTTTACAATTAATAATTATTTAAACTATCGCGGTTAACAAATTACGAGTGTACTGGCGAAGTTTCGCGTTAACAAGATTTCTATGGTTGCGGTCGGTGGTCGCGATCAGGTTATTGGTACGGTACGGGTTTTGCAGGTCGGTGTTGGATTTGGAGGTTAGGGATTCATTCGGGACGGTGGAGTCGTGGGCGCACGGCTACACTGATCCGAATGTGCGGAATGCCAGCAATTCCGATCGCCCTGTGTGCTCACAGCAACGATCGAAATAATGTCACTATATTTTGAGATTATCCCTTGGATTTATAGAGTCGTGAGCGCACGGCTCTTCAAATCGTCGTCGCTCGTCTCGTTCTTCTCTTTGCCCTGTGTGCTCACAGTAGCAAAGGGAATCTTGAGATGTCGGCGTATAAATCGGATTTATAGGTTAGGGATGACCCTCGGATTAATCGGGACGGGAGCGCACTAGCCGATGAACCGTCGGTGAAGCTATCACTGACTCCTCAGGTGTTCCGTGTTGACTCGTATGCTCACGATGGCAACTAGAATTTGGATCGTCACGTGGGCTCACGAGGCGATTTCGTGGATGTAGATCTAACTCTCGCTTTCCCTGTAGTAACGTGTGCTCACGATACTACCTGGAGTGAGGCTCGAGCAGAACTCCACGTTGTGCTGCGCGGTCCGCCTTATAAAGGCGCGCGGCGCGGCTGTGCATATGTGGGATTACGGTATGCCGCTTGCGCCGCCTGGCGCGTCGCCGCGGGGTCGTTCGCTAATTGCCGCGCCCCTCGCTCGTGCGGACTCGCCTTACGAATGTTGCTCGCGCGCGCTCGCTGTGCATGCTGCGTCTAATGCGGCTGACTTCATGCGTATTTATGTTGACGAGACCCGTGTCTTGTCACAATATTTTATCCCACTTAATTTTTCAAAATCACTAGGATGGTATATACCTTCGCAAAATAAACAGACGTGCATCGAAATTTTTTCATTTGGATGGCACTTGTAATATTTGTCTAGTCTGTCGGGAGGACGTTTCCCTACTACCGACGCCATCTTGATCTTTTGAACCTTACCGAAACTTATTAAAATTATTTTTCGTCCATTCATAATTAAGTTCGGAACGCTGCCGGGTACTTTCACAATTCGATTCTCTACAATGTCACGTAAAACGAATTGTGAATGAAATGCTTTTGCGTTATGCGCAATGCAGATGATGTTTTTAAAATTAGTTTTTTTCCGCAAAACTAAATTTAAAAAGTTGGAAATCGGCTCTTTTGTGAAAACGTGTTGTCGAAGGCCACAATAATTGCAAAATTGCGATACATCGTTTTCATTTAAACACGACGAGCATGCAAACTGCGCCACGCATAAATTTACCACGCGTAGGTAAACGCTATTTTCACTCTCTTCTCTTAGAACGTCTTGAAATCGTAGAAGACAGAAAGAGTTTCTGGGTGAAAATTTGTAGTTGTCGTATTAACTAAACGTGAATTTTTTCTAGAGGTCTTATTTGCATGTAGCAGTTGGCATTTTTCTCATGCACTGCTTTACAATTCGTACAATACGTATTTTTGCAATTATGTTTATTCGAGTCAATATCATAAACATAATGACAAAATGTACAATACTTTACAGATTGACAAATTTTGCGCATTTTTCGATTTACTCATCGTGTACAAGCCGCGAGCCTTGTGATTTGCGAAGCGCTGTGGGTTTTTAAACTCATGGTGTCAATTGTCACAAGTTATGGCCGCACCGAGAGTCTGGCACGCTGGTGAAGTATTGCACGATATGCAAAGATTTTCACATCTATGATGAAAAAGCCGCGTATATACAGGCACGACTACTCCAGCTTTTTGAGAAATTTCAATTTCACATGTTCTTTAGTGCGCCATTGAATTAAAAGCGATTTTTCGCAAATTTTTTTCCCAGATTGTGTGTTTGGACTCCGCTTTCTTAAGAAAAACTAACCCGCATGCGATAGCCCTCGGTAGGTATAAATTATCGTTATTTTTAGTAGTCAAAATTGATTGACGATTTAACGCGTCAATCAACTTTGACTCCTGCAGACCATTACCACCGTGGTAAGTCTGAATAAGTCACATTTACGCGGAGAGTCTTGTCTATAAAAAATGATTCGTTACTCTGTGTAACGCAACCTATACGGTTCCAAAGATCTTTAAAGTCGAAATCGCGGATCTTTCGCACTAGAAACCATGCGTCGACTCGAGAAAATCTATCACTATTTACTGTAATGCCGATTAAAATATTTTCATTTAAACCCGTTACTAAATATCGATAAATTTCTAATAAAGCCGAAAGCAGGTAAAAAATCGGGTTATCGATATTCAGCGTTATTATAAAACCGAATTCTACATCGCAAGCCGCGGTGAAAAAATTACGAGTGTAAAGACCGTATTTGATAGGGATACGGGCTGCCCGAGTTTTACAAATAATTATTTATTCGCGAGAACTAGCATAAGCTCGAGAGCTTTATTGTTATTAGAGATACTTAAGTTGAATGGATAGACTAGATATATAGATATACAATATATATCTAAATGCACAAGTGGACGCGTGACTGTCGCGATGGTGGGACATGCGCGGACACTCTTGTGCGCGGACTGTTGTCTGTCCACTTTTGGTGGACGATGCTGAGTCCGCTTTTATACTTAAGCGCGGACGTTGTGCTTGCCCTGAAGTTCTTACCTTTGTGACTATTGATGTTGTACTTTTGAACAATCTCTCTTACTTTTTGCACAAACAATCTCTACGTCATAATTGTTGTCCACTAAATAGTGAACGAGACGCCACACAATTTTTCGGAGAGACGTTTTTAGCCTTAGACACAGAATGTAGTTTGATATAGATCTCGTCTACCCTCGAAAGAATTTTCTTCCTCAGTGTAGAACAGTTGACTTTTTTTCATACTCTTTCCACAATACAGGTGCATCAGTGCCCTTTTTTTACATAATACAGGGACGCCCTGAGTATCCCCTCTTCTGGACCTGTGGCTCACCTATACTACCACCACCACTCTCACGCCAAGTCAGGTCATCCCTTGTATTGGGCCGCACGCCCCCCCCCCCCTCCACCCTCTACTCTGAACCGATTACAACCACCATCAGTAGCCGGAATTTTCACGCAGTGACACCAAAACGGTATAAAAAAAAGGGTACACTTGACCGTGAGCATCCATACGCTGTCTACCTCTCGCTCTATCCAGTTACTCGATCTTTGTGAAATTTTTGTTTTCATTGACGTCCTACCCGTTCATTTTTACCTTGTGCATCGCTGTAAATTCACTGTGCAGTTAAAGATAGTGCTTCATTTAACAACAATGTCTATCTAATTGAACAAAACGTTGTGCATTTCAAGACAGTGTTTTATTTAATTTATTTAACAACAACATGGCTGAAGCTATCTTACTTGCAAACCAGGAAAAGCAAGATGTTGTTGCCGAAGAATTTGGAAGAATGAATTCTGGTTGCCTCTACGTATCTTCTAAAGAAGTCAGGATTGAAGAAACTTTATATCGGTTTGGAATACGATGATTCCACACAAAAATACCAACCGATTATTGAACTAAAGAATACTCAATATTCCAGAGGGCTCAGAATCGATATCGAAAGCTGGCTTGAACTAGAAAATAAACTAGAGGATATTTCGACGTATTTCAAATAAAACAGTGTTGCGTTATGTATTCAACATCAAGAACGTATAATATTGAAAAAAATGGACATTATTCTAACTACTACATACAGGATGAAGTCAGTGATGTTCGTGCTCCAACAACAGCTACAGAAAACTCAAGAATCTCTTTACGTCCAAAAGAAGAAGAGGGCCTTGATGCCATCAATAACAATAAAGAAGCGGATATTTGATGCATTATTGAACATCGTAGTGTGTGTAAATGAGCGTTATCGGCGTTTTGAACGCGTATTGAATGAAATGAATGAGTGCACAAATTTATTACGCGACGAACTTGCTGAAATTTTAACGTTGTATGACTACCATAATACTGAACGAAGCTATGATATTAATAAGAGCATAGTTATTGACAAAAGAAAATATTTAAAAGAAAACATTTTAAAAAAACTCTCACCGAATGATTCTTGTTTTCTTGATAATTATTTTATAATAATTTTCACCGAAATGATAGTACTTCATAGTGACGTTTTTCACGATAAAGTTTACAATATTTTCTGTAATTAAAATGCTCAAAAAATATAAATAAAAAATTTATTTACAAAAAAATTAAAAATTAAAAATCTTTAACCTTCACCATCCTCCTCACAACTACCCGATTATTTAAAAAATGTTTTATAAAAAACATACTATGTACGTCAATCTTTAGTACAAAAATTAATTTTAACAAAGCTTGTAAAATAAAAAAACCTTCAGTTTTATTACTCCAAAAAACAAACATAATAACATTTCTCTCACTGCCTTTTCTCGTAGCTTTCCTCCAAATCTTTATCTTTAACGCCACTTACATAGCTCGATATACTATATAAAAAAAGGGTCAATGCGCATGTCGTAGTTAGCCAACAGATAAACGCACTTATTGTCCTTTTTCATTGTGCAAATGACCTTCTGTAGCACGGGTACGATCCCTACACCCACACGGGCTCTGCAGTACCCCCCAACGGCGACGCACCACCGCACGTGCGACGCTCTTACGTCATAACCTCCCACCAAAGGGGCCCAACTAGACTTGTCCCGACGAGCCATGGCGCCACCCTCCCCTCCTTTACCTCCCCTACCTGTCTGTCTCGGCTTGCCCCTCTCTACTCGCAAACGCAACCCTTTGCGTCGTTTTGGCTCTGTTTGACGCTGAGAAAACTTCAAATTACTTGAAGAACTGTCCCTCAAAACGAGCAGAGTCACTCCTGCAAAGAGTTTTCGATGTTTTGACCCAGATTAGCTGTGTACGCGCGAGCACAACGAACCATACCGCCGTCTCGCCGTGCGCTGCTAAGAAAACGCCAATTCAGGTAGAGAATTGTCCCGAAAACAAGCTTCGTCACTCTTTCTCAGATTTTTCGATATTTTAACTCGTATTACCAGCGCACGCGGAAGCGCATCGTGCCGCGTCGTTTTGTCTTCGTTTGCCGCTGAAAAAACGTCAAATTAGTTAAAGAGCTGTCCCAAAAAACCAGCAGGGTCATTCCTTCGAGGATTTTTCGATGTTTTAACTTAGATTCTGTGTGCATTTGTTTGTGTGTATGTATGTATATTTCATAAATATATTTTGTAGTACCTACAGATAATTGGACACTTTCAAAATATTGTAAAATTATATTTCGAAACTTATTAACCCTAGTAGAAAATAAGCCAACCAGAATGGCCTGTTCACTTGCCATGCCCATTTCTTTTTGTTTTCTTATAATCTAAAAAATCGCTGCCAATTCACTGGCACGTAGCTTCCTCCAACTCAATTTATAGTTCCAATAGATAAAATATTATTTAAATATACAATGTTAATGCTTTTTTAAAGATTTTCAATCTTGATAATTTTGTTGAAAGAGCAATTAAAAAATTATACAAAATATTGTGGATCTAAATAAGTTGGAGTTGAGTACAGGGCATAAATTAATAGGGAGGGACTTTAAGGACGTGCAACGACATGCCTATAAGAGGAAGAAAAAGTTTTAAGAAAAATCAGTTTTTACATTTTAGCTCTTTACTTGCAAACCACTCGACGAAAATTTTGAAGCATTTGACTGCATTGTTTTTGAAATATAAAGAATCAAAAAATTTTCAAAAAAAAATTGAAACATTGATATCTTAAGAACCATAGGGGTTTGAAAGCTGCGGAATGAACTTAGCCAAGACACATAAAATATCTACTTTTTCCCAAAATCTCAAGTGCAATAAAGCCTTTTTACTTCCGTAATCGAGGCAGAAAAAAACTCATTTTTTCCAGTTTTCGATTTTTTACTGAAAAAATAAGTAGTCAAATCACTTGAAATTTTAATGGGATATAGTTTTATACGTGACCCATCGACATGCTTTTTTCATGAGTTTATCGTGTTTAGTTTCAGATCAGATATGAATTTAAAAGAAAAATCAACTTTTTCATTTTATGTGCCGAACAAAACGGTCGATCCCGAGGACCAAACGGGGAAAAGTAGGTAATTTTATTCTCTTTCAGCATATTAGCTGAATTGATTGTAACGATTGGATGATTGAAGAAACGCAAAATAGTGTTTTTCAAAAATCAAAAATTGACCATAAAAAAAAGTTAGAAAAATAAAAAAATAAATGTTTTTCCCGAATTCAGAATCCAAAAATATACATGCAAATATACATGTCAAATTTTATTGATATTGACCAAGTAGTTCCAGGAATATTACGGTATACATACACACACACACACACATCCATACGGAAATTTATTCTAAAATCACGTGATTTGAATTTCTAACACACCAACAAGTATTTTCTAGAAGTTTTGACGAAACTCAAAATTTTACTATTACAAAACTTCCTCTAGGAGGAAGCAATTTACTTTTTATGTATTAGAACGTGGTACAAACACCAAAGTACAATAAAAAGGGCATAGCAAGTTATGCAGTAAGTATGTTGAAATATAATAAACTTAACTTCATTTGATTGATCTTATTTCTTTTTTATCTGTAATTTTGTTGCGAATAATATGAAACTCGCCTAATCTTTTACTTTTTTAAAAGTCAATTTTTTTTTTTAGAGATTTCAGTCCTTTTCAGTAAATTTTTTCGCCTTCCATATGCCAAAGTGTAGCTTAAATAAATGATAAAATTTGAGGAGGTCGGGGTTACTAGGTTAATGCATTTTAGTTTTTTTTCTAATCTGATCCCAAATTTGTCATCAGGCACTCTGAAAATCCTTAACAGTAGACTTCTTTTTATCAAATATTTAATATTACATTAATTTACATAAATAACACTGTTTAAACAAACAATTTTGCAAATCTGGTATCAAATTCGTGCTCAGCGACCCTAAAAACTCCATATACCTTGCTGTTTCACACTTGACCGTTTAAAAAATGTGAATTTTGCAACAATTTATTAAAAGAAAATTGTTTAAACAATATATTGTTTAAACAATATATTTTATATTTTATATTACTGTAATTTTAGAAGTCGTAATCCTTAACGTCTAGCGTAAAAGGGGCGACATTGAAATTTCTTATTCGTTTGACAAAAGAAAAAATAATTATTCTCTTATTGTAACATGTCTTCTATTTATTTATGATGAATTATGTGTAACAATTATAAGCGAGTGCTTTGAATAGGTCACACAAGTACAAAATCACTTTTTTGAACTTTTGCAATAGTCGCAAAAAATTTTAAAGTTCAAAAAGAGTAGTCTGTACTTTGACAAAGATTAAAATCAATAATTTGATCTTTGGGAAAAGTACAAAATTACTCTTCTGAACCTTTGAAATTGTCACAAGAAATTTCAAAGTACAAAAATAGCAGTCTGTACTTTGACAAAGATTAAAATCAATAATTTGTTCATTGGCAAAAGTGCAAAATCTCTCTTTTAAATATTTTAAGGTACAAATTTTACAATCTCAACTTTTCTTAAGTAGAAATTGCGATATTCGGATTTTTTTACGTCGATTTTTATACTTTACGGTTTAGCGTGTATCTATGATCTATCCAAGTATGATTTCACACAGCATACAGTGATATGACTGGCAGTCAATGGGGAGCCAGCAAGAAGCGCGGGCCCGACGAGCAAGAGAGGAGAGTGAGCGCGAGAACGAGCGGGGAAATCGGAGAGTTCTCTCACGACTGTCGACGGAGCACGTCGACGTTTGTGAGAGTTTAGTGCGTCCTCCTCTGCTTGTCGACCCGAGGTCGACGACTAGAGGAGATTGGGAGAGTCTCCCAAGAGTGTGCGAGAGTGCGCGTGTTTCAGGTGCAGCGCGTTGGCACTAGGAAGTGCCAACGCCCGGACGAGCCCCATTCTGACGAGAGGAAGGAGGCCAGCCAGTCCGCCACCATCATCCGGAAGACCAGAGCAGCCAGCAACATCGGCGTGGGAGAGCCGAAGCCGCCAGCTGCCATCAGGTCCGGGAGGAGTCCCGGAGGCGACGACGGGAGCACCGACGGACGTCCACCGGAAGCCGAGAGAAGAGAGCGAGTAAGCGAGTAAGCGAGAGAGAGAGAGAGAGAGAGAGAGAGAGAGAGAGAGAGAGAAAAAGCCGTGAGTGTGTGAGAAAGAGAGCGAGCGGGACGAGAGAGTGGTGTGCGGTGCGGGCGCACACCTCAACGTAATCCACGTCGAGCCAGCGTGCGCGAGAGTGAGAGAGAGAGAGAGAGAGAGAGAGAGAGAGGCGCCGAACAAACGCGTGAATGTGAGAGAGAGAGAGAGAGAAGAGTGAGTGAGACGAGAGAGTGGTGTGCGGTGCGGGCGCACACCTAGACGTCTTCTGCGCGAGGCGTCTAGCCAGCGCACGCGATAGAGAGAGCGAGAGAGAGAGAGAGAGAGAGAGAGAGAGAGAGAGAGAAAGAGCCATCCGTCAACGGACTGGACCTGGGCCTGAGGCCTGCCGTCTGCTGCACAAGTGCGGCTCGTGCGTGAGCGCGCCAACATAAGCCCTGCGTGGCTACATTGTGAGCGGGAGGCATCATTGCCACCGCGTTGTAGGGAAGGGCTGGGCGAAATATAAGTGCAATAAAGTGATAACTATTGTGTGATTATTTTCCCCTCTCCCAAGCGTTCTCCCAAACGTGACGATCGCATAAAATCCCACGAAACAAGAAAAATCCTAGCGCATGCGAGGCTCTAGGTGTTGCGCACCTGTGTTGGGAGGCACAGCGTTGCAGAAGTGGCGACACTAAACGAATTTATCTTGAACGAAAATTAAGTATAGTTTCCGTGTTCGAGCAGGTACCGGCTTGTCCGGACTCCGGGCCCGGCATACTCATAGTTTACAGAACTGTCATGGCGTCACCGTCAGCGAAAAAACTTAAACATCGGTGATCGGTTGATAATTTTGATATTATAATTATTCTAGGGCTGATAACTATGGAAGAAGAAAAGTGATTGTGTCACGTCAACCTACTATAATGTAGACTCGCCGCTCAACGCACCCGCAGGTAACATGTCGACCAACAACATACCTCACCACGGTATTGGGGATATTCCACGGCAGACATAGCAGAGGCCAAACAAACCAACGACGGTCGGCAACGCAGAACACGACAAAACAACCAAGCTACTGATACGCGTGGCAACGAATGAAAGGGCAACGATCCTGAATAAACCAGGTCAAACAAGGGGAGACACCCTTCAGCTACATAAGGACAATAAGGAAGCCATCAATCTTAGACGAACGACCCAAATAAGTGGAAATCGATACGACAATGAGGGAAATTACAATAAAGAAAACCATTGCAGCTGTCCAGACTAGGGGACGCGCACGAGACGCACTAGGGGACGCGCACGAGACGCACTGATTAACAAAAGGGGCACCCACCCCTACGGAGACTCACACCCTCCCTAACTCCTGATTGGCCAAATCCTTCCCTATGCTTATGCATTACCCACATCCCTATAAATACCAATGGAGAGCAAGGAGGAGTATTCTTTCGTATTCCGGAATTCCTACTGGTAGGGCGAAACTCTGCCAGACTCGCGACTTAAACTATTATTCTGTAGTCGAACTTAGAATCAGAGCGTTCGCCGAGTTTTTGGTCTCAGTCACATATCTACCTCAGACACGAGTTGTGCTCAGTCGAGGACTAGTACTATTTTATTATCTAACGAGCTAAATAAACTATTTCTTTTAATCACTCAACTCTTGCATACAAATTATTACATCTCAAACTACGCGCCCTTTTGAGACGAGCTGCGACGCCAGTACCAGAGCGAGGCACCCTATCTGTAACAACGGATTGAGCTTCATTAAGGTAAGTCGATTATCCAGTAAACCTTCGACAATTTATATCAGTGTCGCATGTAACTTTATTGTGTCAGTATTTAAAGTGTAATCCTAACTAATTCAGTAAATAAAGAATCCACTCTGAGTTTCCTCGGTTCGTGAGCTATCGCTATCGTCAGTCAGCCGAGCTACCGGTCAAGTCGTGCACTTCTTTACCTTTTTCCTAGGCGGTACCGTGCGAGCGGACTGCGCTAAATAAATGATCTCTTCGACTCGGAATTCATAATTATTTCTAACATGCGAGTATTCGCTCTGTGCCGCCACCCGGACGTAACAGTTGTGTTGAAACGTTTTGATACTGAAATGCTTATCGAATTTATTTACCAGATTCAGTTTTTTCGATGCCAATGGTCGACTGTTTACATTTTAATTATTAGTAATCTCTTTTATTGTTTCGCAATAAAAGATTCTATTTTGACCATTAACCATGGGTAAAAGAGAACCCAAGCCTTCAATATCACATGCAGACAAAATTACTGCCTTAAAACTATTTGAAATTTTTTATAATTCTGACCATGTGAAAAGTGAAAGTGATATAGTACGGCAGCAAATGTGTGATTATATTAATAACAAATTTTATCCTGAAAAGAATTTGACGATTATTATAATATTCAAAATTACGTCGCCCAAAATCGAAACAATCTATTGTTTGATTTAAAAACCAATATTTCGCATAAAGTATCAGACGTTGATAGTAAAGCTATAGTCACTTTGATCGACAGTTTTGTATGCGAAAAGAACAAAAAAAGTTGTAATGAAGAATTCTGACGTTGAAAAATAATGTTATGTATAAAGCCATTAATGTGGAAGTTACAACTTTTCTATTAAACGTTTTTCACTGGCCAATAGAAGCTGTAGAATTTGTTTGCAGTGTATCAAAAAAAAATGTTGAAGAATTTATGTTTGGAGAAATAGGATGTTTTTGTAAACCTTTTAGTTATCCAGATGGAACTGTGTCTAAATTTATTCATTTAATTAGTCTTGGTGTAAGAATAACAGATGATTTCTTTGTTCCTATCTGCCAACTGTCAACGGATACGAGTAGATTAAGTATGTTAAAGAGTTTTTTTAATGAGGTTCTAAGAAGTGTTTTAAGCATTCCTTAAAAATTAGTTGTAGATTATTGCTATGATCAATATGTATCTGCAAACCAAGTTTACAATGTAAATCTACTGTTTGAGAAATATTTAACATTATGTTTTCTTTACTTAACAGAAAATAATCAAGTTGATACTTTACCAAAATGCTTGATTCGTACAGACACTCGATATTTGATAGCCAAAAGATTTAATTGGGACTGCATACATAACATTCCTCAAAAGTCTGTTAAACTCTTTTACATATACTGTATAATTTTGCTCAGTTTTCAGACAAACTTGATTGATTTTCAAGCGATATTGTTAAAGGTATTTGTATTAACTCTTAGCTCATTTCAGAGTCCAAGTACTCAAGAGTTCTTTAATGATCTTATCTATAAAGAATATAAAGAATCAAAAATAAATGAAATCTATAAAGAAAAAAATCTTACCATTTTAAAAGGAGATTTTGAAAACATTGATTCTGATACGGTCTCAAATATTGATTATAATGAATGCCAACAAATAATAAGTTACATAATTCACATTGTTGTAAAAGCAAAACAGTATTCTGAAACACAAGGAATTGAATATCAAAGAAATGCTTATTTATACAACGAATGTTTTTGCAAATCTTTGATTAGATGTTGAGTTGAATTCGTTATGTGGACAAAAATATTGTTTAAAGAAAATAGTTGCAAAGAAAAATCATTTTGTTGAACTATTCAAAAACTATAAGAACGAATTTGAAACGTTTATTATGAAGGAAACAAGCTGTTTGCCATGAGTGGACATATATTTATGTTAAGAGACACTTTATTCAAAGGGGCAAAAAGGACACATTCACACAAAATGACCGTAACTCTTTCACGAACGTGTAAATAAGTTTAATAATCAAATAAAATGGAAGGCTACATTAAAAATGAACTCGCAGCTAGCTGCCCAGAAAACCAAATTCACCGCTCGGCGGTCTAACAAAGTCTGACCCACTCGGAGTCGCCCGAAGCGACTTGCCGTGAGGCCGCACGAGAGCGCTACTCTCGACTACAAACGGTTGTAGTACGGCACGAGTATGATTGCATCGTAGCGTTATTTTTTGATCGTCACATTTACAAAAAACATTGAATATTTAGAAACTCACTTAGAAAATGTGAAAATTAGGCGTGTTCTTTTATCAAAAATAGATACCTCAACTAGGTGCCGAACTAGAGTATTTACATTTTCATGAAAACTGGATGGGATACAATGAAATAGATTCTATCAGCAATGCCACCAGCAGCAGCACAGAGAGCTTATCACTAAGCGATAGTGAATCAAATCTTTCTGAGAACAGTTTATGTGAGCAAGACATAACATCCATCATTGATTCAGTTGTCACTGAATTAAATGATTCCTTAACCAAACTATGTGATGGAAATTTAAGTACCGGTAGTATGTTGGATGCTGAATGTACTGAAACTATCGCAATCCATAAAGAGTCTATACCAGATACTAAAAGAGGAATCTATATAAGACCGTGTCCGGAAATAGATCTAATTAATTAGAAATCATCAATAAAATCAATAAAGCAAAAAATAATAAAAAATTATAATTTATTAAAACCCAGATCATATAAAAAAAATAAAATCATCGTAACCACATCAAGTTGTTTTGATTGTATTGCAGAAATTTTGGTATCAATTTGTTATAAAGTAAACAATTTTCAAAATTCAATCAGCACATTGTCTGATCAATTAACAAAGTCAAAATCTGATTTTTTAAATTGCCTCAAAGAATATCTTGATGGATTTAACATTTTAAAATTGTATGCAAAAAGAATTCAATTATTAGTGGATGTTTGTACAGTAACGAATTATAAAATAAACTATACTTTACGGATTGGAGAATTTTTTGAGTATCCAATGTACCCAAATATTTTTATAAAACTAGAGTGCGACGATTGTAAAGTATCTACATATCGATATTTCAACCTGATTCAAATGACGATAGATGAATTACAATCAACTAATTTATCATCTCTTGTTGATGAGTCTTTACTAGCAAAGAGATATATTTGTGACAGCGATTCAACCACTAGCACAGCAGGCAATGGAGATAACTGTAGACAATATGTCAAAGCCGCTATTCTTCTCAATGATCGCAGCACTAGTGGATGATGTTGACTCTGGATAAACGTATTTACTGTAGCGGTATATTAAGCGACGACCCTTCAAACACTCTTCATGGCTGACGCAGGCTGACGACACCTCTGTTTGGATAAAAAATTATCGTATTTAAATTGATTCCCCTGCAATTATATATTTTTATGTAAAATCATACTACCGCGTGTACGTTTTCAAATACCAAACTTTGTATTTGCTATCAACTGTGGCTTTTTTTCTAGGAGCTGGTCCCTTACTTCCCTCATAAATATCAATTAAATGCCTTCGAGGATCCCTTTAAGCAGTGAAGCTAGACGTCCAAATGAACTCGATCAGGGCCACCCAGAAAAAACAATTTTGCTCTGTATATGCTATATAGGCTCGAGGTTAAAAAGCGACTAAATTTAAATTTACATGTCGTCGAGCTTCCTTTGCTTGTTAACTTTGACAAATGCTATTACCTTGGCGACTCCTACTTTTACAGCTGCAGCAGCTTGCTCTTCAACAATCTCGCGCTTTCCTTCACTTTACTGTCTCTTTTTACCGATTTTTTTTCCTTTTCCGTCGTCAAGTCACGACTCAAGTTCTCTTCCTGCTACTAACAATTTCAACTCGTCGTTTTTATTGCTATGCTTGCCGTTGCCGCTGGGGTTTTCATCGATGTTCCTACGTTTCACCTAGACGACAACAAGAGAGGAGTCGTCGGAGTACTCGCGGTGACGTTAGAATTGGAGTTGCACGTTGTCAGCGTCTTGGATAAAATGCTGGAGTTTGAAGCACTTCTAGGTGCAGTTTCAGGCCCCGTTCACGTAGTTTTGGACATCGTTACGATGCTCTTGGACTCGTTTAGAGTATCGTCCTTAATATCCTGTTCGGTGCCCGCGGCGTGTCCCGAGATCTTATCCACGTCTTTTACTTCTTTCTTTTTCAGCAGCTTTGTCCTCTGTTGCGGCAACGTCTTATGCTTCATGGGTAAAATTTGCCTGCGTGCACCACCTATTTTTCGCCCGCGAATCTTCTTGCGAATCTTAACTCGCAGAATCTTTTCGGGCATCGTGACTACGGGTGTGCTGACACATGGTGGTGTCTGGTTCATCAGTGCCAGTGAGGCCGATTCCGAACTTGTGTCTTTCTCCTCTTTCTCCTCGGGAGACTGATACTTAGGCGTTGGATACTTGCGTGAGTAATGGTATTGAGGGCAGACAATCTGGCTTCAGCTGGGTGCTCTGCTTGCACTCCTTAGCCGTGTGAGCATCATCATGCGCCAGGCGAGATGCTTGCCATTTTTGGGACCGTTCGGAACATGACATAGAAAATAAGCCAGTAGCTGCATTACCGTGGCGATGTCGTGACCAGAAAAACCATTTCCTGCAGCAACACGCAGCAAAGATAAATAATGTTTTCACTGATCAATGAGTTATTCGGACGGAGACCAGATAGAAGTATCTCTTACCTTTGTGATCTCGGCGATCTAAAGCTCCTAGCTTAACCACGCGATGAGAATCGAGGTACTCAAGAACGACGCTCTTCCAGAACGAGTGATACGACAAACGTCCGAGATCCGAGAGCTGTTTCTCTGGGATTCCAGGAATGCTCACGATTTTTGACAGCAGGTAGCTCAACTCGATAGGAAACGACCGAAGTCCTGACGCTGATGCAGGAAACCTTGTCTGAAGTAAACAATCAGATGGCAGCCGTACTCATTGTTTTGACAATAGATCTTGTTGACGTTGCCGTTGATCTGAAAACTATCCAAAGAGCGTGTTATCAATTGAATCAGATAATTAAGAATGAAGAAAAAAAAAATAATAAAGCTAGTCAACTCGAATACTGATAATCAATTGCAGCGGTAGATCTCGGTAGCAGGTGGATGCTATCACTGGCATTAGCCCACGTGCCTGTCAAGGACGACTCGACTATTGGTGTATACTATTGCATCTTTCACTGTGCTTCACATGAAATCTAAAAAATAAAATAGCTGTTAAGAATAAATGAGTTCAGCGCATTTCCGTTGGCGGCAGTACTCCGACTCGAGCCGAGCTCGACTCGGATAACTTCGGCAACTCTCGTGCTCCGAGGCGAACCGAACGACAACCCGTACAGTCGCTCTTGAACTCTGAGCAAAGAGAGAGAGAGAGAGCACATGTTGCGAAGCTGTATATGTATATTGGGAAAGTAAATAAACAATTAGCATTCATACTCGCCATCTCAAACTATTTATTTGCCCGCTCACAATTTCCTGCTTTAACAAAAGCAAATGAGTTTCTGAAGTTTCGTGTTTATTGAATAATATTTTATTAAATATTTTCACTTTTATTATGCTATATTGCTTAAATTACTAAGGGTATAGAAATATTCAAATTCTTGTTTAAAGTGAATGATGTGACCCGTTCCCAGTGGAAAAAAATTATGTGCCAATCTGTGCCAATATATGTCAAAATTGTGGCATAACTGTGTCAATACATGAACATTTTGTCAAACTGAAAATTAATAAAATTTGTGCAAATTTTATCGCAGTGTCCGGTACAGTTTGGTACAGGTTGGCATAATATTCGCACACATTAACATAATATTGGAATAGTTTAGCACAGAATTTTTTTTCACTAGGGAAGTTGTTTAGAATTATTAAAATTCATAAAATTTACATAAGGAGGGCCTAAATAGGTGTTACCATCCGGATGATAACACCAAAACATTGGTTGTGAGCTCCAAAATTTTTGTTTTCCAATAATTTTATTTAAACAAAATCTTATATCGAAAACTTAAATGTGTTGATTTGTACCAAACTGTGCTAAACTGTGCCGAAATCATGTTAAACTGTGCCAATATCGTACCAAACTGGCCCAATATCGAGGAAAAATGTACCAATATTATGTGCCAAACTGTGCCATAATGCACGAAAATTGAGTAAATAATTATAGTAAAATTGATTATGTCAAACTAATTATGCCAAACTGGGCCAAAACTGGGATACAGCTGTGCCAAAACTGTGCGAAACTGTGCCATAAGTGTGTTAAATGTCCAAAAGGTTCATGTTTTGGCACAGTTTGGCACAGTTTTGACACAGCTCTGGCACAGTTTTGGCACAGATTGGAATAATTTTCATTTTCACTGAGGGTGTCATATATTAATGAGCAAATAACTTTACGAATATAATTAATAAAATTGGAATAGAATCGCTTTTAAAAATGCTTTTGTTTCAATTAGATCATCAAGTTCAGGTCATTCATTAACAATTTCTTCACTTGATGATACTTCTTTATAACTACACTATAACTACATTGAGACTCGACAATTGTAGACAAGAGATGAAATAACCATTCTTTGTTTTGATAAGTCCATTTTGAATTGGGTCTCGACAATTGTGGATTCTGTAACTTTTCCACGCTCTTTTCTTTCTCTTTTTTGTCATTCTCTTCTCCATTGCTACTGCTTCTTGCTTTTGCAATTGTTGCAAAGTACAAAGGATATGTTTTATGAATGACAAGAGGATTCGCCACTTCATTATCTATAAGAGTAAACTAAAAACTCGTTGACCAATATTTTTATGACACTGTACAGTTAATATGTGATGGATTTATAATCGATCGATTGATTCACAGTGGATTCGTAATCTCATAAGATGCACGAGTTGAGAAAATAGTAATTTATAGTTTTTTCTAACCCAAAAAGTTTTTAATTTTTCATAAATAAACTTAAGTACCCGCAGCTAGTTTTTTCCTTTGCGATTCCTAACGTTGCTAACAATTCCGCAATTACTGAAATTTTTTTATTGCGATATATGCAATTCTTCGAGGGGGGAAAATGTCTAAGTAAACATTATAGTATTTCACAAATAGTCAATAAAATGAAAGAGAATCCTACCATACTACGATATTAAAAGTATTTGTATTTTCATGAAAGTTATTTGAAATATGTATATCTTGTTATTACCAAATATGTTACATTACTAATATCAAAAGAGCATTGTATATACATGAAATATTTTACAAATTTACCAAATACCTATTTAGTACTCCTAACCACAAACTTCCTAATACTGTTTCTCTCTCTCTATCTCTCTCTCTCTCTCTCTCTCTACTAATTAATATTTTTATTATTATTGTACACTTATTTAAAAGTTATTAAAAACAGCAATTTTAAAAATACATACATATTAATATAAATAATATTCAAAGAGATTCTATTAATTTTTGCAAACGATAAAATGTATCATTACCCTAGTGGAAATTATTGGGTGTGCCAAAGTGTGGCAAAGTATGCTAAAGTGTCTCAAAGTGTGCCAAAGTGTGCCATAGTGTGCCAAAGTGTGCCAAAGTGTTCAAATTCGGAAATTTGCAGCACTTTGGCCCACTTTGGCACACTTTGACACACATGGGTTTTTCGGAAACAAATATCTCTTTTCTGACAAAGTATGGCACAGTTTGGCACAGTATGTCAAAGCATGACACACTTTGGCAAACTTCGCCTTATTGCAAAATCTCACGTGAGATCTTACATAAGATCTCACCTGAGATCTCACCTGAGATCTCATGCCAAAATCTCATCTGTAATTTTAGTCCGGAAGCAATTGGATCCTCTTATTTAATAAAAAATAAGGTTTTTAATATTGGTAGTATTTAAGATGTTTTTTCGATTTTTAAAAATTTCTCATCTGAGATCTCACCTTAGATGTCACCTGAGATCTCAGGTGAGATTTTAGATGAGATATTTTTAAAAATCGAAAAAATGTCTAAAATGCTTTGAAACCTATTTTTTTGAACTTATTTGGGGGAAGGATCCTCCTTATGGGCGACTACTAATATTAAAAAACTCATTTTTTAATAAATAAGAGGATCCGGCAGCTTCCGGGCCAAAATAACAGATGAGATTTTGGCATGAAATCTCATGTAAGATATCAAGTACGATTTTGTAATAGGGCGGTACAGTGAGATATATCCCGCCGCACGCGCGCCAAAACATTGCCACTGCACGATGCCGTCATACCGACGGCACGCGTGAAGCTTGAAGTCCCAGTTATAGTACGTAACAATTAATAATTAAATAAAAAAAAATTCTAGCGCTGGTAAGACTTTAACCCGGATCCTTTGGGATAGTAAGCTGAAGGTCTACCACTAAGCCACAAGTACTCGTTACAATTAATACAAAAATTTAGACGTAATTGCCGTAAAGCTGCTGTCCACCGGAAAGTTTGGAAAAACATGCCTCAACAGGCGAATCCGACGGGAATCATAGTTTTCCAGATTTCGTCCAAAAATGTTCTAAGTCCTCAATTTCCGAAAAATCCATGTGTGTCAAAATGTGCCAAAGTGTGCCAGAGTGTGCCAAAGTATACCAAGGTATGCCAAAGAGTAGTAAATTTCCGAAAAATCCATGTGTGTCAAAATGTGCCAAAGTGTGCCAGAGTGTGCCAAAGTATACCAAGGTATGCCAAAGAGTAGTAAATTTCCGAATTTGAACACTTTGGAACATTATGGCACACTATGGCACACTTTGGTACACTTTATTGCACAAAATTCCACTAGGGTAAATATCAACATTTTTTTGAAATAGCAAACGCGAACAATCTAGCATAATAATAATAATAATAATAATAATAATAATAATAATAATAATAAT
>QLSS01000636.1:23535-49031 GCA_024372645.1 Trichomalopsis sarcophagae | reverse complement strand
AGAGAGAGAGAGAGAGAGAGAGAGAGAGAGAGAGAGAGAGAGAGAGAAAGAGTACCCAAAGTATCGCCCTCTCACTCTACAGCGTCTACACTTTTTAACACGCAGTACTTCCTCCATGTAGTATATGCTCTAAGGGGGTATTACACGTAAAAAGGAATAGCGAGGAATAGCAGCAGACAGCCAACCAGAAGCAGAGATTAGAGGAGAGATTGCCGATGCCGTGTTAAAAATGCGTGCCGAATTCGATCATGACGCCACTTGCGGCCTGCAATCGAACTATACGCATCTAGAAAAGGAGCGTAGGGGAAGTATACGCATCCAGCGGCAGTGGAGGAGAAGGGAGAGGCGCTATATATTCTTAGGTCCATCGCCCCTGACGCGGCGGAGGAAAGTGACAAACGGCGACTGTCGAATTTGCGCATCCACACCTCGCGGTAGTTTCAACCAACGCCAAAAACTATTCGGGCATATTATTGGAATAAAAAGAATGTTTAAACAACAACATAAGTGTAAAAAAATTAGAATCTAAAACTTTTGAAATTTCATGATTGAGAACTTTAATTTTTTAGAGGGATTATGGTGAAACCGACACAAACAAGTTAAGTTTAAGCTTAAACAAAGCTAAATTAAACTAATATGCCACCCCAGCCTCCCGATAAACATATGCTACTATCAGTTTTCATATTCCAACGACGATAGTAGCGGCGCGGTCTACGTTGTTGCTTGCTATTCTTATGCACTCGGGTTCGAGTCCAAGTCTCAGCAAATTTTTTTTTCTACTTGCTGATAAAATATATAATACAATTTTAAATAAATTTAAATTATCTTATTAGTACGATAACGCTTTATAAAATACATTGATATTAAAAAAAAATTATTAATTTGTATTCCTATAATTCAAGAAGTTTCATGGTATACTTTTTTTTTCATAAACGATTAAGTAAATTATACCTATATTTATTGCAGGCCCACCGAATACTTTCCTAAATTGAAATATAATTGCAGAAGCAGGATGGTAAATTGCGTTATTATTGTATACTGTATATATTATCAGCAAGTAGGAAAAAAAAATTTGCTGAGACTCGGACTCGAACCCGAGTGCATAAAAATATCGAGCAACAACGTAGACCGCGCTGCCACAATCATCGTTGACAAAGAAAAACTGAAAGTAGCATATGTTTATCGGGAGGCTCGGGTGGCTTTTTAGTTTAATTTAATTTTGTTTAAGCTTAAACTTAAATTTTTCGTTTTAATGTAATTGTGAAAACGTTATCGTACTGATAAAATAATGTAAATTTATTTAAAATTGTATTTTTTCGTTACCCATAAGACTATAAATAATTGTAGTTACACATTGTACGTCCCCTATGTACTAAAAGAATAATAATATTTCTTATTGTTTTTACGCATTAACCTCGGACACGAACTCGAGTGCATATAAACACCAAGCAACAACGAAGACCGTTGTATGAAAACTGAAAGTAGCATATGTTTATTGGGAGGCTGGGCTGGCTTGTTATTTTAATTTAGCTTTGTTTAAACTTAAGCTTAACGTGTTTGTGTCGCTTTAACCATAATCTGTTTTCCGTCTAAAAAATTTAAGTTTTTAATTATGTGGGCCATAAAGACGATCATGGCCACTGACCTTATGGGCTTAGAGTTAATTGTTTATGGATCATATTCATCGCGTACGCCAAAATCCTTGACAGTTACGTATATTAGATGCGTATAGTTCAAAGCGAAAACCGCAGGGCGGCGCTAGCTTACGACTGTATATGGCACGGCACGCTTTCGCCCATGCTCATCGGCAATCTCTCCTCTAATCTCTGCCAGAAGTAATAGTAATGCATTTTGGATATTTGGTAAATCGGGGTCGGAAAAGCCGATTCTGAAATTTGCAGCTTCCTAGAATGAGGGGTTCTATGCGAAAACAGCGTGCGAAAGTTATTTTTGCTCATATCTCAAGGTCTGCTTGACCTATGAGAAAATGGCTGGCATCAATAGAAAGAGCGTTAAATTTTGCATTGGAAACGATTTTTTAATTAATTCCGATGAGCGCAAAGTTCCGAAATAATTAATGAAAAAGAAATTTGCTTGGTGTAGAGGCAGGGAAGGGGAGTGCGCAGACGACATGGCCGCCGCCGCTCTCTCCGCGCGCAGCGGCGGAACGGCAGGAACCGAGCCGCGTTTGAATGCGTCATGCGAAAATATCATTTTTGATTTCGCGGCGACACCCAGAAAACTTTGTAAATTACTTAAATAAAATTTTTTTGTTAGACCTATTTTTTTAAGGAAGTAAAGGTAATCACAAGTAGCATGTACATACAATTCTTCGTATTAAAATTAATCTTGTGAATAATTTATGAAAATATTAACTGAAAAAAAAATTTCTTAAAACCAAATAAATGAGTTTGTTAAAAAATCAATTTCCTACATTTGAGTAAATATTTATTTTTAGTATGCATAATAATGTAGTATGCATAACGTTTTAGTAAATATTATTTTAAATTCAATATATGATCATATTTTCTGATATTTAAGTAATCGTTTACTTAAATTCCACATTGTTTGTTAAAATCAAATAAATCGTTTATTTGAATATGAAATCCTAATTTATTAAAATACAGCATCAACTATTAGGTAAATTATTTATTTAGTTCAAATGTTCTGAATTTATAACCTATAAAGCGTTTATTGAAATATAAAGATTTGAAAAATATCTTCTTAATGATTCAGTCCAAACAAACCATTTCTTCTTTTCAGCAAAATCTTTGATAGTTCTTATAAAATTCTTATAAAATAAATCTTATTTGACGTCAATTATTTCAAATAATCTTTTTTCATATTTATTATTTTTTAAGTAAATATTTCTTAAATGTAATTCAAAATTTTTTTAATTAAAAATATAGTTTCTCAAGGATCTAACGCATGTTTACTAAATATATTGGCTTGTTTTTGAAAAATTATCATGTGTTCCATACAATATATTTGCTACAATATGCTTTGCAACGATTATAAGTCATTTACTGCATGCAGTTTGTTAGAGTTAAATAAATCGTTTATTTGAATACTATTATTAAAATACAGTATCAACTGTTTAGCGAATCATTTATTTAATTCAAATTTTCTAAATTTATAGACTACTTTATAAACTATTAAAAATTAAAGATTTAAAAAATATCTTCGTAATGACTCAATACAAACAATTCATTTCTTATTTTCAGCAAAATCTTTGATAGTTCTTCTACAATATTATCTTATTTGACCAATATTATTTTGAATCATCTTTTTCTATATTTCTTATTTTTAAGTAAGTATTTCTTACATGTGATTCAACAATTTTTTCAAATTAAAAAAAATGGTTTCTCAAGGATATAGAGAATTATTACTAAATATATTTGCTTCTTTTAGAAAAAATATCATGTGATCCATACAATATATTTGCTACAATATGCTTTGCAACAATTATAAGTCATTTACTGTAATGCAGTTTTTAAATTATTGAAATTAAAAAGATACTTGCACATTTTCCATACACTGAAAAACATTTCTTAAAACCGAACAAATATTTGTTAGTTGCAATATTGTATTTAGTACAAAATACATGTTGATAAATGTTATTTTAAATAGTTTGTGAATTGTTTACTTAATTGAGTTAGCCTTATTAAAATAAAGAAATTATTTACTTGAAAAATAATAAATGTTAGTGAATGTCAGAAAAAGCCAATGATGTAAAATTTTTTCATCAAAAAAATATTTAATAGTTGTTACCAAACATTTACTAAAAAAATAATTTGCTTTAAATATTTGATCACCATTTGATATTTAACATTAAATAAATACAGTAAGTAAGAAAAAGTTGAGAATGCTATAAAATGCTTTAAAAATTCTTTTATTTAAATAATTTCATTTTGTATGTATTACAAAAAATATTTACTCATTGCAAGTAAATTATAGTTAATTTAGCTAAATATTTTTTTCTGAGTGCATCGTTAGTCAATTATCTTTTAGGAAATATTTTTTAGAAAGAAAGAAAGGTAATTTAAATTAAATAATAGTTTTGGGCAAATAAACAAATATTTACCACAATAATGGGTATAAAATGTACTAATTATTTTTAAATATTAATTGCGTTTCTACTTTCAAGGAAATGAAACTTTGATTTTGAATAAGATTATCTTAAAATAGAATTGGCCCATTTTAATTTAAAAAAATTGTTACTAAAATTTTATAAATATTTTTTGTAATATAGATAACGGTTTTCATTTGTTCATTATCCATAGCAAATAACTGGTTATATTTTAGTAAATATTTCTTATATTTCGCAAAATGGGTTGTTAAAATTCTAGTAAATATTTTCTAAGTACTATTTTAGTAATTGATTTACTAGAATCAAAAAAATTTTTCTTAGTTTTACCTTTTTTTTTTCAGTAATTGGGATACCATTTTTAAATGTGGCTATTACACAATACAACGGGTAAATAATAGAAAGATAAAAATGTTAATTTAAAGTTATACAAAGTTTTTATACAAAGTTATATATACAAACTTATTTATTTTTTGCTCTGTGTTTAATACAGATGATATCGTTCAAGTTCGTAGTAAAGGTCTAGAAACTTTTATAAATAAAAGTAAAAACAGAGAGGATTAAAAGTTCAAACAATGGATAGGAAAAGAGAGTGTAAGCTTTCATGAAATTTGTAGAAAGCGCTATTCGGCAATACCGCAGAAGACAAGTAAAAGAAAAAGGGATTCCTCATTACCATCTCCCCCAGCAAAAAATTTCTCATTTTCATTGCCGTCATCGTCAACAGCAAGTGTTTCAGATGACTATAAGTTTGACTAATATTGCTTTATTTGCAATGAAGTATTAGATCCTTCTCATAAAAAAGTTAGCTACTTAAAACGCGCGTATACCTATCAGAATCTTTTGAATGTTGCTTCCGAAAGAAATGACGATGTCGGTATGTTGGTACTGAATCGATTGGGGGGTATATCACTTTAAGAAAAAAATATTTTCAACAATAATTTACTTATAGGTAAAAAAAACACAAATTCAAAAAATAATTTTTATAGCACTGGGTGACTTAAATGCGGATTTAAAGCATGCAAATCCATGGCGTAAGTAGCTCTTTCTGGAACTGTGTATATACCGCACTCTCTACGCTCGTGCGCTAACCTCCCGCTGCCAGAAAGGGCTACTTACGCCACGAATTGCGTGACTTGGCAGATTTAATCAAACAGTGCTATAAAATATTGTACGATACTCGAGTCGTATGGTCACTTTCCAGCACGGCGTAAGCATCCTCGCTACGCTCGGGCGCTTAACCTCGCCGTGCCAGAATGTGCCTCATACGACACTTGTATCGTAATGTACTATGGGTAACTGAAACTAAAGAAATCGCTTCCGCGCATACAAAAGTTATATGAAATATGACTATTTCATTTTTTCAGCGTCATTGGTGCAACGATTAAATCAAATTTGGGATGCAAGGTAATGTCATTTTTCCGCTCATTGGATAGCTATATTGTTGAGATCATTTATTACTTATTTAATTCATAATTAACCATACATACTTGATAATTATATAGCTAATTTCGATAATATTAATAAAAAGTTCATACAATAAGTTTTCCGGGTGTCGCCGCGAAATCAAAAATAATATTTTCGCATGACGCATTCAAACGCGGCTCGGTTCCCGCCGTCCCGCCGCTGCGCGGGGAGAGAGCGGCGGCGGCCATGTCGTCTGCTCACTCCCCTCCCCTGACTCTACACCAAGCAAATTTCTTTTTCATTAATTATTTCGGAACTTTGCGCTCATCGGAATCGTTTCCAATGCAAAATTTAACGCTCTTTTCATTGATGCCAGCCATTTTCTCATAGGTCAAGCCGACCTTGAGATATGAGCAAAAATAACTTTCGCACGCTGTTTTCGCATAGAACCCCTCATTCTAGGAAGCTGCAAATTTCAGAATCGGCTTTTCCGACCCCGATTTACTAAATATCCAAAATGCAGCCACTTCTACCGCAGGGCGATTTCACAGCTAATTTTACTGGACTATAAGCGTTAAACGGACTTGTTCCTTATTGAGGTGGTGGGGAGAGAACACGAATAAATGAGTCCATTTAAAGATTACTTCTGATTGGCTGTCAGCCGCTGTTCCTCGGTGTTCCTTTTACGTGTGATAGCCCTTAATAATACTTGACTCTGTTCCTTGATAGCCCTGAGGGAGAAAAAACATAAACATCTGATAAATCTTATTCTGAAGTGCAGCAGTCTGCAGTATCAATGATTCAATTATTTTTAAAGTTTTTTAAAATAAAATTTAGCTGAAAATACTTTGCACAAGTGGACCTATTTCATACTTAGCTGCAGCAAACTATTAGCATTAGTAAGATTTATTTATGTTATATTTACTGCAATAAAATTTTGTAATAAGTAAGCGGTTTAAGTCTCCTTTACTACCTCCTTCAATGATTTAAAAAATCACTAAAATAAAAAAAATTTGAATTAAAAGTATAGATCTAATAAAAGTCAAAATGAGCTTAAAGGAGTACTACATTAATGTGATTGATGGTTCAGAATACCTCAAATTGGGCTTATGAGTAGGTTTTATTAAAAAAATGACTCAGTCAAATTTTGGTGCAGGTTTGAAGCGTGAAAAAAAGTTATAAACATTTTAATATCGTATATTACTCTTGTGCCTCTAATTGTATTACAAAATTTTGTAGATTCTTAATTAAACCACTTTATAGTTTAAGTGCTTGTAGGCAGGACTTTAAAACCTGTAAGCATAGTATTAAACAACAGATTTAAAAAAGGACTTGCACTTAACCTTAAAATATGAGTCAAATTAGCTTCTGTCTAAAACTTTCTATTAATAATTATGGTAAACAAAATCGCCTAATGAAAGTACATAATCATGACTAGTTATACCTCAACTTATGCAACTTCTGTCATTAGAGATATTCCACAAACAAATAAAAAATAAACTAGCTACCTAAGTGTAATATTACCTTAAGGCTAATTAACATCTTGTATTAATGAAGATAGTCAACCAGCCATGAAAAATTCTTCGGAAATTTTTTACACATTTATTAGAGTGAGAATAAAGTTATACCGCATCTCATGTGAGATCTTACGCTTGGATCTCACGTCAAAATTTGTGAACTTGCCTCAAATCTCATGTAAGATTTTTACAATGAGGCGTATTACAAAGCTTTTCAAGATTGTGAAAAGAGATTCCATTGAATAAACTGAAAAAAATAATTGAATAAATTGAAAAAAACCCAGCAGTTTCTGCTATAAAACACGGCAATTCTAGCTATGTTGCCACTGTAGTGACTGTTCAGTAAAAACAGTGAGTGGCCACTGGTAGTTTTGGGAGGTGTTAGCAAGCTGTCTCTATCTTGAAGATATGTAGGTTATGTATAACCTTTTAAATCATAAAAAAATATAACCTTTTAAATCATAACAAAATCTTGAGAAATTGATTTTTTTAATGAGTAATATGATTAATCAAATTAAAATTATAAGTAATGACCATAATAAAAGAGCAAAATACCTTCAATAACAACCATAAACTTATTACCATCCCATTATTGCATGCAGAGTGTCTATTATCAATAAGTTACATGAACATTTTTTATTTTATTACTTATTAGTCTCATAATGGTCATTATTTATAATTTTATCAATTACTTATTTGAAAAATTAATTTATGAAGATTGTCGCTAAGGTGGCAACACTATAGCTAAAATTGCCGTGTTATACAGCAGTTTCTGCTGTATTTTTGTTCAGTGTAAAGCAAAGCATAAATTATAGATACTTAAGGGGATGTCAGAGCCAATGTGACCAATTATGACCTTCATCTCGAGTTTTACTTTACATTGTTTGCTTTCAACATTCTTTGTACCATCGAAACTCAAATTGATAATTATTTGTAATTGAGTAGGTTATTGCGGAACACAGAGTTTTTGTTGATTAAATTTGAGCAAAATTTTATTTTACTCAATGATATTTATGTAAGTGACGGCCATCTTACTGATATTGACACCTTCACTTTGCATCGTAGTTTTTGTTATTTGCAAAAATTATGCATAATTATATAAAAGTAAGATATAGCTATTCTAAATAATTAAGAGCGAGAACATAATACTGCATTTTGATCCTATGAGTAAGTGTAATGATATATTATTTATGATTGAAACAATTTTTGAGGTTAGATAACACTTGAATCAATTAGCGTTGCACCGACATCCTCTTAATGGCTATGAGAGTGTTATACAAAGTGACTTGTGTCAAAAAAGTAAAAAAATAAAAATGTCACAGGTGTCTTTGTATCTTCTGCTTGCCCTCGTAAAAATAACTCATAAAATCTGATTATACTAAATTAAAATTATATACGATATAGTTGATTTCAATTCGATGAACCAGATATACTGATTACGGCCTAATTTGATATAATAGAATTTAATATTAGTAATGATAAATTGGGTATTTTCTGATTTACTTTAATTAGAATAAATAGGTTATAATATTATATGAATGTTTTAAAATATAATAAGACATGGGATCAAATGGGATCTCTACTGAAAAAGGCAGATGACAATGAGCTAATTATTAGATCATAATCACTTGATAATCTACTGATTATCATGCCAAAACATCAGCCGATTATCAGGTGATATCAGCTTAATATTTTTCTAAAAGCTGATAGTTATAAATATGTATTCATATGAGATAAAATGTTAATGATAACCAGCTGATTATCGGGTGAAAATCATCAAACAATTTGTGACGTTGAATATTTGTACTCCAAGTTATTTAGAATTATTATAATTCACAAAATTCATATAATGCGGACCTGATTAGGTGTTACCATCTGGTTGATAACACCAAAAGTCTGACTGTGAGCACGGAAATTTTTATTTTACAAGATTTTACAAAATAGTAAAATTTTAAGTTTCTTCAAAACTTCTAGAAAATACTTTTTGGCGTGTTAGAAGTTCAAATCGAGGGTTTTTAGTCGAACATGTCTGTATGAATGTCAGTACAGATGTCCGTATGGATGTGTGTATGTGTATTTTTTTTCTATCTCTGAAAAAGAGGTTTTTTATTAAGGAAAATCTTAGAAAGACCATAGCATGACCTTGTTTATCTGGTCGTCGAAACAGCCCCATCCACAATGTTAGCTGTGTGTCGGATTCCCACCGACTAAACTCATCCCCTCTACGGCCAGGTAAAAAAATACCCAGCCGTTAAAAGGAACGCCCTCTTTGCCTTTATCGACCCTCGGTAAAGGTGCGTAGCTCCATCTTCTAGACCCCTGAACCCCGCGGTAGCACCGTCAAGCGATGCTTCACGATGGGACGAAAACTTCCGCCCGCTTCTGGTTGATGTGGTCGTCATCACTATAGTCATCCTTCATTTTCTGCGTCGCACATACACACGTACATACTCAGCCTCTTCGTCTTCTTCTGTCTTCTTTCCTGACTTTCTTGAGAATGTCTGCTGCATAGTTGTTGACTGCGCACCATCCATCCTCTGAGGTCAGCATGGTCGTCATAATAGACTCAGGAGTTACTCTGATCTGAAGATAAGTCTCAAGTTCCTCTCACTCCTGATGATATCGTGAGCACTCGCAAAAGACGTGCTCAACATCCTCTGTTGCATCAGAACGTATTGGGCATTTCGGATGGTCTAGTTTAAACCGGTGCAAGTACACCCGGAAACATCCGTGTCCGGTCAAAAACTGCGTGAGGTAGAAGTTAACTTCCCCATGTCTTCCAATCCAGTTTTCTATCCTTGGTATAAGACTACGAGTCCTTCGTCCTTTGCCACTAGCGTCTTATCTTGTTTGCCATTCAGCCATCGTCTTCTTTCTTGCAGCATCCCAGATCTCCTTCCGGCTTTTGTCATTCGATCGTCTCCTAGCTTCGAATACGTCCTTTCTTTCCAACGCTAAGAGGTCAATGGGTGGCATACCTGCTATAATGCAGACAGCATTGTCCGATATCATACGGTAAGCAGACGTCACTCTTAATGCACTTCGCCTATTCACGGTAGTCAACTTTCGTGCATACGATTTCACTCGCATCGCATCTGCCCATATTGGGGCTCTGTAAAGCATAATCTATGTGGTTACACTGTCTAAAAGTAACGTTTACTTCTGAAATGGCCCTCCTACATCCTATTACTGACTATTCCCAGATGCTATTTAAAACTTAGACTTGCATCGATGGTGATGCCCAAGTATTTGATGGTTGGTTGAGAAATGATCTCATGTTAATCAACCGTAAGTATGATTTCCTCCATCTTCTTCCTTCTGGAAATGAGGATAACTTACGTTTTGTGACTGGCTAGTTTTAGTCCCGTCTCTTTTAGCCATTCGTGTATTATACGGGTTGACTCTTCAGCTATAACTGTCAACTCTTCTTTATGTTTCGCTACTACCATCACTGCTATGTCGTCAGTGAATCCTACGACTGTTGCTCCTTCAGGTAATTGTGGCTTTAGTACCCCGTCATACATGATGTTCCAAGTCGGTGGGCCAAGTACCTACCCTTGGGAGACGCCTCCTGTAACTATATATGTCTTGGTACCGTCCTAAGTGTCATATAATAGAATTCTGTCCTTCAAGTAGTCGGACATCATCCTTCTTATATATAAGGGCACATCCTGCTTTCGGAGTGCCTCGTGTATTTCACTTTATCTGGTTGAATTGAATGCCTTTTTGACATCCAATGTAACTATGGTGCAATACTTCTTTTTTTCTCTCTTCCACCTTTTCCCATCTATCGCTGTTTGTGCAGTGTCAATCACTAGATTAACTGCGTCCAGGGTTGAACGCTTCTTTCTGAAGCCACATGAGTGTTCCGCAAATCCACCTTTTCCCTCTATAAAATGATCCATTCTGACGCAGATAATGCATCCCAGAATCTTCCCTGGGGTATCCAGCATGCAGAGTAGTCTGTATGATGAGCACTCCTCGGGTGGTTTCTTTTCTTTTGGCAGAAGCACTAGTCGCTGTTTTTTCTAGTTTGTGGGAAATGTTCCCTCTTCTAGACATGTATTGTACAAGTCTACGAAGACCTCTGGATGAGCACAAATGGCATGCTTCAACGCAATTTTTGGAATGTCATCCGGCCCTGGGGCCTTGTTGTTTCCTACCCTTCTGCAGGCGGCTAACAATTCCTCAATCATAATCGGTGGGATAACCTCTTCATTTAAACCTCTTTTGATGACACTTGGCTCTTTCAGTTGCCTGGGGAACAGCATGGTCACTACTCGGTGTAATAGCTCCGGGCATTTTGGAGGGGGCAAGTAGCTTCCTTTAATCTTCTTCATTACTATTTTGTATGCTCGGCTCCAATGGTCTTGTTCGATCTCATCCTGTAATTCCTTAAGGCACCATCGTTTGTTTTCGCGAATTTTCTTCTTAAGACTCCTTTTAGCGTCCTTTATTTCTTTTCCGCGGACATCTACTATTTCCTGGCCTCTACCAGTTTTATAGTATTTCTTCCTCGCCTGTTGTTCTTGTCTTCTGGTCTAGTGGCACTTGCACGTGCATTCTCCTTGTCCCACCAGTATACTGGTGGTCGACTACTGTATGCCTCTCTTCGTGGCATTATAGCGTTACATGCTCGGGTGATATTTACCGTCATATGCTCCGCCTTGCTGTTCGCCGTTCCAGACAGTTGCATTTCTTCTAGTGCTAACAGGAACATCTCCTTATCATAATCCTTCGTTTTCCAACTAACTCTATTTGTCGTTGTACTAGCGCTGAGTCTCCCTTTTGGTATTCCTACCTTTATTATTATGGCCTGATGATCACTATGTGTGTAGTGTTCACTTACCATCCATGAATCAACTGAGCCAATAATGCCGCTGCTTATAAACGTTAGGTTGACAATAGACCCTGAGTATCCTCTTCTGAAGGTGTAGGGGCCTCCTTAATTTACTAGGACCAAGTGCAGGAGAGCGAATGCTTCCAGGAGTACTCGTCCTCTATGGTCAGTCTTTATGCTGCCCCACTCTACAGCCAACGCATTAAAGTCGCCTGCAATCAGTATTGGTTTCCTCCCTACTGCGTCTTGTATGAGCGGATCTAGCAGTTGTTCAAACTGCTCGATTGGAGCGTTAGATGAAGCGTAGCAGCTGTAAACAGTGACACCTGCTACCTCAGCCATTCATATCTCTGAAACTAAACATCATAACCTCGCGAAAAAATTATGTCGGTGAGTCACGTGTCAAACTGTATCCTATTAAAATTTCAAGTGATTTGACTAATTATTTTTCCAATAAAACATTGAAAACTGAAAAAAATCAGTTTTTTTGAGCCTTGATTAAAAAGGCTTTATTGCACTTGAGATTTTGGGGAAAAGTAGATATTTTATGTGTTTTGGCTAAGTTCGTTGCACAGCTTTAAAACCCCTATGTTTCGTAAGATATCAAGGTTTCAATTTTTTTTTTTTTTTTGAAAATTTTTGGTTCCTTATATTTCTAAAACAATGTAGTCAAATGCTTTAAAATTTTATTTGGTGATTCACCATAAAAAATCTATCTGCTGCTAAAATTTTAAACGATTTTGTCGAGCGGTTTTCAACTAAAGATCTAAAATGTAAAAATCGTTTTCTCCAAAATTGCGCGAGCGACCTATCTAATGCATAGCCTGTTGTTTTGATGGTTAGGTTGGTTAGTACATGTAAACATACGTACAAGAAAAATTGACGACAGTGTTCGTATTCTATATTAAAAAAACAGAAGGGTCTGCAAACTTTTGAACCATAAACCATCCAAAACTTTTATTAAATTATGTATCAAAAGCCGCCTCATACATTCGCAAGCAGATATATAGTTATATTAAAACAATATTTTATTTATTGGACCTATAAATATAGTTGGAGGAAGCTACGTGCCAATTAATTGACAGCTTTTTTTTTGTTTAAATAAAATTATTAAACAATAAATATTTTAGAGCTCACAACCAGACTTTTGGTATTATCATCCAAATGTTAACACCTACTTAAACTCTTATTATGTGAATTTCATGAATTTTAATAATTTAAAACAACTTTGAATAAAAGTATTCAACGTTATAAATTGTATAAGCGCCCGAGCGTAGCGAGCGAAGAATGATTTATGACATGAAGAACGATTTATGACACGTGTATCGTACATTATTTTATAGCATCTGCCTGATCTAAGTCCGCTGTCACCCCTATCCGTGGCATTAGCAGTCCTTCTTTTCACCGTACGGTTAGGAATGCACGGTGAAATAAATGAATACTTATTCCACGGCGTGACATAAATGTGGAGAAGAGCCGGGAAAAGCCTGCCGAGACGGGACTTTATATCGTCGCTCCCTACGAAGGGTAGCACTGTTCAAATTATCCCGTTATAAGTAGCACAACTCATATGACGCACGCTAGACTATCACAACTCAAAATTTTCCGCGAAGACAAGCACAACTCAAACTTTAAACTACCAAATTTTATAAAAATTTTTTTCCCGATTTTTGCAAAACTTTCCTAATGAACATTTTTAAATATTCACAGTTTACACCTTTTTACCGAATTTAAAATTGTTTTCACAAATACAATAATTTTTTACGAACATTTTTTAAATTATTTACTTTTTTAGAGACCTTCTAAAATTGCCGAAACCTTTTAAAACTTTGAGGTTTGTCTGTCTTTGTCCAAGTTTTTCATGAACTTAACCAACAAAATAATCCAATAAAAACATGAAATACTCACATTTTAACAAAAAATATAAGGAAAACAAAAGTGAGAGGGTCAACCCTTGTAAATAAATAACTCCAACACATAGATATTTAACTGACGACGTTTCGTAGGTTTGGTTCCCAACCTCTTCAGATCAATTTTTGTAAATGTTACATTTTTTCGAGAAACTTTTGTAGCAGTTAATTATAGACAAGACTTTGACTTTTTCATCACAGTTTTTCTATTTAGAACGAAATATTAACATCCACATTTTAACGGTAAGTGTACGGGACAAGACTACATCAAGGTTCAAAAATAAACTGTGAAAACATTGTTGATCAGATATTATAACTTTATTGAAATCTCCTAACGATCGGTCCTGGTGTGACCTTCTCTCACAAGTTGTCGCCGAGAACTGACGCTCTACTCATTAAACGCCGCCGAAAACTCGGGCCCGCTAAAACAAAGATTCTTTCCCGAGGACTACCGAAGGGACTCGAAGCAGTGCGCGCGCTCCTCTATATCTATAGCTATACACACGCAGTCATGTGCCCGCGCGAACGCCTCCCGCCAATCGACTCTCTGGCCTGGCAGTCACAGATCGGCCCTTTAGCCTCTCTGCACTGAAAGTGACCCTCAAAATCCGCGGAGTAAAACTCCTAGAGGGGGTCGTGGCAGTCTAGGAATGATTATAAAATCACTCCTAACCGTATTGGCCTGAAGCCACGTATCGCCTTGTCGATTCGCGCATATGAGAGCCAAATGACGGAGAAACGTTCGCTAAATTTACTAATAGGTAAAATACATTATTAATAAAGAATAAATACGCTGCACTTGCTCTTATCCCTAGTAGCCCTCGGTTACGTCCGGAACAGTAAGTAAACTATTACTTCGCAGATTTGGAAATATGTTTAAAACAAAAGAAAAGTTCCTAAACTCGTGAGAATTGGTAGCTGTTTACTTTCATGCCGGTTAATTTTCAATCTCATTAATCGATTCGTTTTTAAATTAAATTCAAAATGTATCTGACAATATTTATAAGTGAGAAAGTTTATACATTAAATAAAGTATTACGATCTTGTTCAACTTGCAGTATAAATCATTCAAAGTATTTGTTTAAAAGTGTTCAGCGATCTCAAAAACCCCCGAGTAACAAGTTTCGTCTGATTATGTTTAAATTCCCACAAAACTTCAGGAGACGACGTTATACTGTCCACCCCGGGCACCAAGTACCTTGAGGAGCGTTGCCGTCACGATATTTCTGCGATCGCAAAAACCCCATAGTAGCAAAACTGGACTCATTTCCATCAATGTTTACGAAGTTTTTATTTATTGTAGGAAGAACACTTTTTGAATTTAAGGTTATGGGCTCTTTTTAAAATTAACTTTCCGGCCATATTCGAAAATGTTTTCAAAATCGCCCAAAAGATATACTTGCGGCCAGATCATCCAGCCAATTTTCTACCAGGGTATAATGTAATACATAGTACAATATTTACTTTTATATTAAATGATAACGATATCTTATATCTTATAAAAAATACTGACGAAAACAGTTATGAGCTGCAGATGACAGCAGAAAAATGTCAGAATTAAGACACAGACAACAGTAATCTTCTGTTTTCTTCAGTTTTCTTCAGTTTACTAGAGTATCCTATAGTTGGATTAAGTATTTTTCAGGTATGAAATTTTACGATTTTGTAAATGAATAAGAAAATTAATACGACAGACAATAACTATTAATAAGTGACAGCAATTTTTTCATAGTTTCATAGTTATCATAGTTTTCTTCATTTTATAATTTCTTCTACATTCACTAGTTTGTTCCCATTCAAAACAGCTATCTTCGGATTTCTACTGATTTTTCCTAACTTTTTAAAAACATGCCTTTAATAACTTTATAGAATAAAATTAACGTAGATGATGAGAACTGTTAAAATCTGGTACCATCTGCAGTAAACTAAAGCAAACTGAAAAAAGAAAATTAATAATACCTGTAAATAACAGTCGTCTTCGTCTTAATTCCGACATTCTTCTGCTGAAAATGTCTGTTTTGTTCAGTTATCTTCTGTTTTAGTCAGAAATCTTCAGATAAAAACTGTTATGTGCAGAATTTTTTGTCCATTAAGGATCAATATAATTAATAAAAAATTAGGTAATTATATATCTCTAAAAAAGAAACTTTGAACAAAATTAAAAATGTTAGGCGAGTTTGATGTTTTGCGTATCATTATGCATGGAAATTACATAATGTAACACAATAACATATTTTTTATTTACAATGAAATTACAGATAAAAAAGAACTGAGATCTATAATAGAAAAAAGTCAAGTTTATTACCATAATATTTCAATCATAACATACCAAACAAAAATTTATTAGGTTTCATTAAGGAATCAGTCGACTGATTGATAATTTAAACTTAACATGTATTGATCAATTACAAACAACACTCAAGATACTACGTAACTTGCCATGCCCGTTCTTTCTAGATCAGGTCGATATTCTGTTCGTAGTCTATTATAGTCAAGAATAGCCGATATGTCTGCAGTGCATCATGAGGGATCGAAGTTAATAAGGTGCAAACCTTCTAAGGTAGTCACTCTTGAAGCTGCAACGTACGTTTGACCATTACAAAATACATTATTTCCAGCTTCAACAACAGCATTTTGTAGGCTTAAGCCTTGACTTTTATGAATTGTAATTCCATAACTATTGCTCTCGGGTAATTGAAATTTTATCCATAATAATAAATTTATACTTCAATCGAGGTATGTTATATTTTTTTCCAGATTGTAATACAATGCGTATAGTTGTGATCTCTTTAGATCTATCTTTAGAAACAGAAACAACCGAGCCGATCGTCCCATTAACTAATCCAATAGAAACATCAATGTTCCTTCTTATCATAATTTCGGAACCAATTTCTATTGTAATTATACGATCAATACCACAAAAATTGTCTTCATCATCGTTTAGCAATTTTAAGACTTTTTTTGTAGAGTTTTTGCACATTTGTATGAATCTTTGGCAACAAAATTTATTTCTTCTGTATCAATAGTAAGCAGCATTGCTTTATTAATAGCATTGCACATTTTTCTTGTAGGTAACAAGCATACAGTATCAATTGGTAATTTGCCTAAATAATTACATAGTTCTTCAATGTTTTTAGAATAATCGTTACTTGTCAAATTTATTTTTCTAGTTTTCAGTATATTTATATCATAATCAGTCATGAAACCTAATCTAATACGTGAAACAATTTCTGAGTACTCTTCATCATTTTTTTGTCCCATATTAATTGTTTATTCATTATATTCAAATAACCCCCATAAATTAAAAGTAATCATGGATTTTATGTATTTTTCAATTTATTTTTTCTTCATTCCGACAAATACAAAATCTTCACGGACTGAAGGAAGCTGCAGCAGGTCGCCAAAAACAAGTACGTTTATGCTACCAAACCATCCGTCCTTATTATCAGATGTATCAAATATCTCAGTTAAACGCAAATGAATATACATGAAAGTAATATTCGATACCATTGATATTTCATCTATAAGTCAACGTTCTACAATGTTTGTTTTATTTGTTTTAAAGCTGCTCCAGATAATTCTTTATACTCAGCTGTGCCACCGTGTTCTACTGGAAGTTGTAGCAATCTGTGAATTGTAAGTCCTTGGACGTTATATGCAGCAATTCCAGTAGGTGCTGTAACAGCTGTATCTTTATCACGATAAATTTTATTCCACGAAACTAAATTTTCAATGACGAAACTTTTACCGGTTTCTCCAGGACCACTTACAAACATTCTCAATATTTTGTTATTCGATTGTATAACATAAGTTATTTTGTTAAAAACTCTTAGCTGATCAGTATTAAATTTTGCAATAGAATTTTGTAGTTCTTCTTTGCTCACAATAGCTTTTTCTACAACAGCTTGAAAATCATTCATAGCGTTTTCTACTTCAATGGGTACACAACCATCAGGTATGTTAGCTGAGTTTTTAGGTGTATGTGTTTCAATTTGATCTAGTTCATTTTGAATTAATTTATTCATATTATCCATAGCTTCTTGCAGTATTGCACATTTATCATGGTACTTCATTGCTTCTGCTAACTCATGCTGCTGTTTTCTAAAAGCTTCGAAGTACGTTGCGTCGGAACCTTTTAATTCATCTAAATCCCTCCATGATTTAAATAATAGTAACAAAGCATGGTAGTAGGCTTCTGGCTGAGTTTTTGCATTAAATTGATAGTGATTTATTAAATACGGTTTCTTCCGCTTTTTACAATACATTTCATTTGGCATTTCATAATACTCTGCTTTGTAAACTGTTTTTTTTTCGTAATCTCAAACCACTTTGCGAAATCATACAAGCAGAGTGAATCTAATTCCTTTGGTCTATTAGGATAATGATTATCTATGAAAGAATTATAAAATATATCTGTCGAATCTTCTGGAAGATCTTTTATTTCATTAAACGGTTTTAGTTTTCTACCCCCTATAATATTACATTCAACCATTTAACAATCGTATCAGCATCAGTACTGTGCAATCGATGCCCTAACAAAACAAATCGCTCCACATTGTCTATGTTGTAAGGCACGTACAGCAAAAGCCCATAGACGATTGTACAAAGGTTTGTTTGATTGTATATCTGCAAAATCTAAGTTGCTCTTTTCATCTTTCGTTCCATATTTGCTAACGTATTTGGTCAATATATAAGATGATTCTCTAATATATTGAGCATCATTATTTCCTTTCCAAATAAGTAAGAGACTTGGCATATTATCATTAAAATTTTGTTCATCTTTTGTCCGAGGTAGATCGTAAAAGCGATCTTTATTTTTCAATCTGTTTCGTAGTCAATCTCTTGCCTCTAGAGCGCGCTCCCCTCTCCGCCTCTATAGCGCGCTCTCCTATACTGGAAAGAGAGAGAGAGAGAGAAAGAGAGTAGATTTTCTCATACCTAAGATAAGGGAAAACTTTTACGCGTTTTAAAAAAGTGTACACACAAGCCTTCCTGTTCCTTTCAAAAGAACCTCACAGAGAGAGTAGACTTTCTCACACGTAAGAGAAGGGAAAACTTTTGCGGTGAGGGTTGAATGCGTGCAATAAATTTTTTTGTAGTAGCGAGCCTTACGCGTTTTAGAAAAGTGTACACACAAGCCTTTCTGTTCCTTTCAAAAGGACCACAGAAAGGGTTAACTTTCAGCGAAAACACTGCATAAAATTTGTATTTTAGAAGTGTACTCTAGCCGAAGGTTTGATTGTAAGTCTATCTTTTCTCGCTGCTCGATGGGTCTTTCATAAAAGAAAGGTCTTTCAGAAAAATGCCACTAAGAGGGTCAAGCGCATGCAATAAAACTTTTTGTAAAGTGTACACAGGCCGAAAATTTCTCGCAACAGGTACACGGTCCGCAGGAATCTAGAAACTATACTCACTGGCAAGACCTTTCTTTTTGTTTCGCTACCCACGGTGAAAAATCAATTATTTTTTGGAAAAGGTCTCCAAAGGTGCCTATAGATTATCTCACGGGGAGGAGCATGGTCAAGGGAGGTGTTTTTTGAAATTAAGGGAGACTTTTCAGGAAAGTGATGGGAAAAGGATTTTCGGCAAAAATAATGAAAAGTGTGCTCTGGTCTTCGAGTATAAAGCTGTCAACAAAATGTCTTCAAAAAAAAGTTCTTCAATGCAGCCTTCTCGAAGCCGACGAATTCTACAAGATGCCCAGGAGCGTATACGTTGGCTGATCGCCAACGCACCGACTCTCCTGACGATGCTAGACTACGTGTCCTGAGCCATGGACATAGTAGAAACATGTAAGTTAATTTTTTTTTTATATTACTCCACTTTAAAGTCATGAATTTTTTAAGTTTTTTAATTAATTTATTTGAATGTTGTAGTGCCACAACCACCGAATACTGCTTTGCAGCAATTGGTGCCGCGGCGATCGCCGGCAGCTGCTCCGCCTCGTCGATCTCCGGCGGCTGACCTGCCTCATCGATCCCCGGCTGCTGACCCGCCGCGGCGATCGCCGGCAACTGACCCGCCGCAGCGATCCCAGGCTGCCCGAAGAAGACGGTCTCAGCAACAGCAGCACCAACAGCAGCAGCAACAGCAGCAACAACAGCTACAGCAACAGCAGCAGCGACCACAGCAAGAACAACGCAATTTACCGAGAATTATAGATGATGAGATAATAATAGTTTACAAAAATTATAAAAAAAAATAATTAAAAAAAAACTGTAAACACCTCACCGTTAATTAAAACTTTGAATTCTGGAAAATTCCCGCCAACGCGGACGGTTGGTTAACTAAAGCTGATGCGCATGCGCATTAGCTCCGGTTAACCTACGACGGACACTGGCGGGATTTTTCCCAAATTCAAAGTTTTATTTAACGATAGGTGTACGAAATTTTTAGAAAAGTTGAAAAAATTGTAAAATATTTTAGAAAATTTAGGTATGATTTTTAAATTGAATTACTCTGTTCTTTGTCTTCGTTTTAGTCTAAGTAAATAACAAAATTGACAAATTTCAATCACTTTTCAAATTAATAATAAATCATTTTTATTCAATAATTTTTTTCATAGTACTTTTCAATAATTATCAACTTCGTCTTAACTAAATTTTTCAGACAAATAATTGAATAACCATGCTCTTATTGAAAGAGCATTGTGGACGACACACGATGGTTTTCTTCTAATAGAAAGATGATGGTGCAAGCAAAAATAATTTTTATTACTTTTTATGTTCTCGAGCGGAGGGCATCCAAGATCTTCGACATTACATATTAGACTAAAAAAAAATAATGTTGGATAAATTGAAGTATTAAAAGCATGAAAAAAAAAAAACTGAAGGAATGTATAAATACTTACGTATTCGGCAAATAATTTTTCAACCACAGTGCTTTCTGTTCTCCCTTGACGAATATCTTTTTAACATCTCGTGTAAAGATTTGTAAGACATGTTGAAGTCGATGGTATGGAGTTTCACCAGAATTCCATTCAATTCCATGGTGACTTTTTTCTAGCCAATGTATCATACATTTTTCTTCCTCGGTAAGTTCTTCCCATGGCATTGGAGACTTGAAGAGGTAAGCAGTTGGTAAAACTGTTTTTCTTATGTTGAGAAAACTAATTTCCTTGAAAATGAAAGTATCCGCAGCAATTCTTTGAAATCCTTGTATATCAACAATATAAACATTTTCTTCCGGATATTTCAGTATGGTATTTTGAAACATCTTTTTGTATTCACACATTGCAGTCATCTTGCAGCTTCGTACAGTTAGTTCTATAAGACGAATTTATTGTAAATGAACAGATGAATTTTGTCATCCTGCTTATATAAGAAGAAACTCCACCTTGGTTGTCACACAATCGGTTTTCAAAAAGAAGCATAGACCTCATTGGTCTAAAATAGAAAATTCATCCCCTCCCAAGAAAATATCCCTTCTCCTCGTCATGACTTGTTCTTCAGCTTTTCAATGTCGAAGATGACCACTTCTCATTGGAGCAAAGATAGGAAATCCATCCTTTCCCAAGAAAATATCCCTTCTCCTTATCAAACTTCCTATTCATTGGTAGTTTCTTTCGTGGTCTCGTCCATATAAAGCAAGAAATTTTACTGTGAGGAGCAGACTACAGTACACGAAACTAGTTCTTTATACAATTCTGTTTCGTGAGTGATAACTGAAAAAAGTAAATATGGCTTGATTTCAACTTTTTGAACGCCTTGTTGAAGTAGTGCGTGATACTTTGCAAAATATACATGAAATGAGCAATAATGATATTCATTATTGGCTGGACATGTGCGATTCCACAATAAAGGAATTGAACGAAAAAATCGACAAAGCTAATCTTGCAAGAGGAGAAAAGCAGAAATATCAAACTTGTATGACACATCTTTCATGTGTGCAAGTTCAACTAGAACAACATCTTCAGCAAGGAAGCGGTCTACAATCGGAAGAAACTGAAGCTAGAGTTGAGTGGCGAGATGTAGAATCAGCGTTTCAAAATCGAATTAGAACAGGTGTAGTTGTAAACATAAAGCATGTAGACATTGTAAGTTTTTTTTAACGATGCGCAAAAGCTCTTCAAGGTTAAAGTAGAAGATCGCTTGAAGGAATATAACGCTGTAAAAATAAATTCTGACTTTATCGCAGAATTTTCGATGCAAAAAAATGGTGAGGAAACGACAGACATTAAATATTTTACAAGTGAAAGTGTTACAGCATTTATGTCAACGAATTTAGAAGAATGGTTCAAGGATCATATCAAAGAACCTATTCTCACCCAGCTTGAAGAATTCCAGGAGAAAGATTCTGGCTGGACCCTGACGAGTATTATCAGTTTGTGTATCAATATGAAAATATATTCTCCAATTAAGGGGAGTTCTTTCATTCCACTTCAAAAGTTTATAGAAAAGAAAAAGGCATGTGTTAATGTTCGTAATAATGATTATCAATGTTTCAAGTATGCTATACTTTCAGCATTGTATCCTAGTGAAACTAATCCCTATAGAGTTAATCAATATCGTTTGTATGAGAACGAGCTGAAGTTTGGTGATATAAAATTTCCAGTAAAGCTTAAAGATGTTCCGAAATTCGAAAAATTAAATGATATTTCAATCAATGTATACATATTAAAAAAGTACAATGCAAAGTTCGAAGTATCGCCATGCCATATTACAAAAGAAAAGAAAGAAAAACATGTTAATCTACTCCTCATTCAAGATTTTTACATAGATGAAAATGAAGAAAATAATCATGATGATGTCGGAAGCTTGCCTAAATACCACTACGTTTGGATTAAATATCTGTCTCGACTAAGCACTCAATTAAGTAAATCTCATGTAAAATCATACCACTGCGAAAGGTGTTTACAAATATTTTACTGTGAAGAAAGGCTGGAAATGCACGAAAATGATTGCAAAAATTTAAATAAATGTCGAATTAATTTGCCTGACTTTAAGAATAACATTCTTAAATTTGAAGATTACAATAAAAGTTAAAAAGTTCCTTTTGTTATTTATGCAGATTTTGAATGTTTGTTAAAGCCTACTGAAAATGAAAATGCTTTTCAGCTTCATGAAGCATATAGCATAGGCTATTATATAAAGTGCAGCTTTGATGATAGAAACCGGCAAAATGGTTTGTTCTAGAACTGAAAGGAATTAGTGAAAAGATTTATCTACTCTACAAAAATCCAAAACCAATGAGACTTACAGATCTAGAAGAATTATCTTTTCGGAGGTCAACTGTTTGCCATATATGCCGAAAGCCTATCAAAAGTGAAGAACTCGCAGTACGAGACCATTGTCATCTAACAGGACGGTACGTTAGTTTTTAATGTATGCAAATATTTGACTTAAATGTTGTACAGCATGTAAAACTTTTTTTCTATTTAGTTTCAGAGGTGCAGCTCACAATTCATGCAATTTAAATTACAAGGATTCGAGGTTTGTGCCGGTTATCTTTCATAACCTCAATTATGACACACATTTCATTTTGAAAGAGATTGCTACTTCTACAATAATTAATGGACGAGTATCTCTGATACCTCACAATAAAGAAAAATATATTTCATTTACGAAGTATATAGATGACTGTGACATAAGTTTTAGATTTATAGATTCATGGCATTTTTTACCATCATCGTTGGAAAAGCTTGCATCATATTTGGAAACTGTGCCGATAGCAGTGAATGAGTTTGAACATGATGGATTTGCAGATGAGCAAATCAATCTTCTTAGACGAAAAGGTATATTTCCATATGATTTCGTAGATGGATTGGAGAAGTTGATGACTACAAAACTGCCAGAGAAGAATGAGTTTTACAATACATAACAGATTCTGATATTATTGACGAAGACTATCACCATGCTGTTTCAGTATGGAATATGTTTACTATAAAACTTTGGGTGAATATTCATATTTGTACTTGAAAACAGATGTTTTATTATTAGCTGAATTCTTCGAAAGTTTTCGAAAGACATCTCTGAAAGCGTATAGTTTATGTCCTGCACACTTTTACACGACTCCAGGTCTCACATTTTCAGCAGCTCTAAAAATGACAAAAGTGGAATTGGAGCTTCTTACAGATACAGATATGCTGATGTTTATTGAAGTAGGCATTCGAGGAGGAATAAGTCAATGTTGCAATCGGTATGCTAAGGTGAACAATCCGTACATGGGACCATCATACGATAAGAATCAGAAAACGAAGACACTCTTATATTTTGATATTAATAATCTTTATGGATGGGCCATGGTGCAGTATTTACCAGTGGGAAAATTCAAATGGATCGAATATGAAACGAATTCAAATTTTTTCAATGCACCACCAGACACTGATACAGGCTACTTTGCTGAAGTAGATTTAGAGTATCCTGAAGAAATACATGATGATCATCAAGATTTGCCTTTTTGTGCAGAGCATCGTACACCCCCTGGCTCAAAGCAAAAGAAACTGTTGCCTACTTTGAACGATAAGAAAAGGTATGTCATTCATTATCTTGATTTAAAACAGGTATTAGATAATGGACTTCGACTAAAAAAAGTGCATAGGATTCTGAGTTTTGAGCAGAAGCCTTGGCTCAAACCATATGTTGAATTTAATAAAGAGAAGAGAAAGCAGGCTAAGAATGAGTTTGAAAAGCTTTTCTACAATCAAACAAACAAATTATTGTTAAACGTGAGCAGTGCAACATTCGCTCTAAATTGCATGTAGTGCATACTGAAAAACAGAATAAAATAGCACTAAGTCCGCATGAGGATAAAAGATACTTATTACCTCATAGCACAGACACGTTGCCATTACCGGTCATTACCGAATTATTGAGGAACAGATGGCGCTGGCTGTAATTCAGATGAAGGGCGCTGAAAAAATGGTTGATACAATAGAAGAAATTGTGGGGGTGATGGAAGTGGAGAAGGGGTATAAAGCGACCAATACTGAAGAACGAATTGTCCAACGAAAACAGTGCAGCACGAGTGGGGATGACACTTTATGACGATACAGGCGAACAAATCATTATCGAATACGATGTTTTTGAGGATGGAGGGGGCATCTTCCGATAGAAGGGATATTCTACAAGAGGCGATGGAAGGGGCAGACATCGTGGTGGAGGGAAATGGGTTATAGGAACCGACACACCACGGTGAAGAGCACATTCGAGCAGTCGAGCTTGACAATTACCTTCCTTTGGAGAAGAAACCAAGACTCACTTAAAATTTCCAAGTAAGTTCATAGCTGATTCTCACTATTTTTTTGTTCTCAAAGAAAATCTTTTCTCTAACACAAATTCTTATTTTTTCATTTCAGAATGGATCTATATGCACTCAACAAGATTGCTGAGCGTGAGTTCTTGCCTAAGAAGAAAGTCATGGACTTGGAAAAAGATCATGAGTACATGGTGACTGCACTCAAGGAAGTAAAGATTAGATTCGGCACAAAGATCGTGGCTGAGATCGATGACAGCTTTCAAATATTTCTGCCCGGGAAGATCTCATCAGCAATCTTGAAAGATCAAGAATTTTTCAATAATCTCTCTAACACAGCAAATAAACTTAGTTTATTTATAACATATCAGGGTGGAACTTCTTTTAAGTTCACCACATGCTAAAATAATGAAATACAAAGAATGATAATTGTTAAATACTGATTTTTTTGTTAAAACTTGTGTGCAATTTACATGAATAAATACATTATTAAATATAAAAAAACGTGTGCGTCACGGGACGCCCGACAGAAGTGATAACTT
>QLSS01000636.1:5067-18535 GCA_024372645.1 Trichomalopsis sarcophagae | reverse complement strand
ATCCCGAAGCCACCGCCGGGATACGGCGTTCTCGAAGCCGCGGCTGAGATACGGTGATCTTCCAGTCAGCCGTCGATATACAGTATGTGAAAGAGAGAGGGCATGTAGACGCGAGCGAGTGAGAGAGAGAGCGAGAGAGAGAGAACACGTGCCAGTAGAGAGAGAAGAAAGCGCGCTCAGAGTGGGGATGTCTCCGTTGAGCCGCCGTATGCGTGCGAGAGAGGAAGCAAGAGACCGCAGGGTGGGGATGTCTCCGCTGAGTCGCCGTATGCGTGCGAGAGAGAAGGCAAGAGACGGCAGGGTGGGGATAGCCAGACATAACGGCGCCGTAACGCATTCCAACCAATTCACTCCGTCCCATAAGAAGTTATCACTTCAATAAATTCTTATATATACTATTCATTTTATGACTTAGCCATTGCCATCGTCAGTTCTAAGTATACACATAGATGGCCTAATTATAAATAATAATTTTTTGGCTGAGTTATCGCATTATCAAATTTAAATATACAATATTGATTGTTCAGCTAAGTAATAGCTATGTTTTATTCCTACACATAACAATAACCACTTGATTAAAATAAATTCAATAATGTAAATTAAAGCTTTTTATAGTTATAGAGGATCAATATGGATAATAATAATAACACAGTTAATATTATAACTATTGTAGGTAATACATTCTGTCTGATGTAAATACTGTATATTATACTGTAAATTTACTTGAGAAAACTTGTATCTTCTTGTAGACGATATCTAGGTGTCAGGATGACCTCCATGTCGACGCGAAGGGACTGCACCAGTTAACATGAAATATGCTGAAAAATACTTCTAACTTCTTGTAGATGATATCCAGATGTTAGGATAACCCCCAATTCGACGTGACATCGTCTATAAAGAATCATTAACAAAGAAGAGCACCGCTAAAATATGAAATATACCGAAAAATACTTTTGAATTCTTGTAAACGATGTCTAAGTGCCACCGTTGTCCCGGGGATCATCCTGGCACTTAGACATCGTTTACAAGAATTCAAAAGTATTTTTCGGTATATTTCATATTCTAGCGGTGCGTTTATTGTCAATGTTTGCAAAAACAAATTGTTCAATAATTACAATTTTTGAGATGAATCAAGGCGTTTGTATGCAAAGATTACAATCGATGTTGGAAAATTAATTTTTGTTAAATATTTTCATGAAATATTGAGATGTTTACAGAAAACATCGTTTTCCTAAATAAAGAATTTCAATATTATGTAAAAGATATTCTCTGTTTTTTTATCACATTGTAGAGTTAAGTGTGGGCCTGCACACTTTAAGCAACAAAGAAGATTACTCTACTTCTGTGCATTATGACCAAATCTTCCGCATTTACAACACGGCTTGATGTTAATTAGGTTCCAAACCTTGCAGCTTTAATGAACAATGAATACTCTGGTTTTTGTTATCTAAAATTATTTTATACAATTCTCTAGGTACTTCTATAATTATGCTAGTCTTGATTATTGTGTTATTATAATTTATATGTAGCACTTTACATTTCTCACTAGTTTCATTGAAATTTCTTAAGTTTCCATCATCTTTAATTTCTTCTAAGGTCATATTAGTATAATTATCCACACTAACTATTTTCATTTCCAGAGATTCGATTTTTTTTTTTTTAACAGATATTTTACAATGGCCAGAGATTTTATTAGGGAGCAGTTTGAAAGTTGCTTAAACACTCTTTCTATCCAAACCGTTTATAACAATTTCATTCTCATTTATTTTTCTAAATTGCTTAGTTTTAATACGTTTCTCATTAACTAAGATATCACAAAACTTATTTGTAAATTCTTTCTTGCCTTGTTCATCTCTTTTAATATTTTTGTCAATAATTTTGGTTATTCTTTTTCTTTTAGTAGGTAGTACATTAAACGTGACTTGTGCGTAATTTTTTAGATTATGCTGAATCCTCTCTGAATCATCACTTTTATCCTTTTTTAATAGCTCTTTGAGCAGTAGAGTTCTATCCATTAGTTCTTGATTAAGTTAAGTCTCCTCCATCTACCAATTTGTATGCATTTTCATGTGATGACAAGATGAAAATTTCATTTAGAATTTTATGTTTAACCTTATCCTTCTTTGAACTTTTTATGTGTGCTATTAGAGTTTTAATTTCTTAACTTAATGGAATATCATGCATTAATATCATGGTCTTTAAGGTTATATTAAGCTCCACGTCGTCCGGGCATATTAAAAACATATCACTGATATAATTTTTGAGTCTTGCTCTTGTCATAGTTGCTTTATAGATAAATGTTTTCACACAGTATACAAATTACAACTGTTACATGCTGTTTTGGGTGACACTAAAACACTTTATCAAGACATTTATCAGGAGTCTTACCAGGAGGGTCATTTCCCCCCGGCGCCATCCCGGATGTTGATAATTAATTTTTTTCGAGTGTTTCATTAGAGGTAACTTCCGAACTATTCATTCCATATTAAAATTAATTTAGATTAGTCTATATAGATCCAATCAAATAATTATAGAAATAAACAATTTTTGTAATTAAGGTTATATTTGTTTTTCTTGTTTTGATAATTAGGTTTGACAACAATTATACGTACTCATAGTGGTTCGCGGGAATTCACTATAATCCTACCCATAATTCTCGCGTTTTAAGAGACTGGACCCTAACGTTTTACTTTGAATGTTAATGAAAATTATTGAGTAGATATTTCATATTGAATTAAATTAATTTGGCGACAAGTAGTGTAGAATAACAAGCAAGATTTTACATCTGATAAAGAAGAAACTATAAAAAAAGAAGAATGATGGAAAGCGTTAAAGGATCAAAGACTTGACTTCAATAATAGTACATGAAAGTTGTTATGTTGTATACAATCGTAAAAGCAACATAGACAAAAACTGTAATGCATTTGCATCGACTTTAAGATCAAGACGGCTAATAGGTCCAAAAGAATTTGACTTTTATAAATTCTGTTTCTCTTGCTGTAAAGATGCATCAGAAAAGTTTATAGAAAGTCTCTTAGTTATGTGATCAAATCTGATTTGCAATGTAATCTTATCAAAATCGCAGAATCAAGAAGCAACGCTTTTAGCAACGATTTTCATGAGTGATTTATTGTTGTAGATAATATTGTTGAATTAGGCACTCGTTTTCATACTGAGTGTTATACGAAATTTATGAATTTTTCTGCGCACTATCGTCCTTCGGGACTTCTAGTAGATTGCCAACAATATAATGATGCACAATTTGTTATAGATTTATACTTAATCATTGAAGCGAAAATCAAATTTTACTTTCTGATATATAAACGATTACGAGAACGAAATTCCGGAGAAAAGATATATACTTAAACATATACAAAAGTATTTTGAAAATCATATACTTATTCATTATTCTAGAAAGGATACAATTATTAGTTTTCGAGATGTTGGAGATAAAGTACTATCCTATCACTGGTACAGCAACCATTTAGCTGATGAAGACACAGAACACGAAAGAATTATCAAAACTGCGGCTCTTATTATATTAAATGATATTCGTTCTGAAGTTTATGACACAACTCATTATCTAGCACCGAATTATTTTTTAGAAAGAGTTAAAAAAGATATTACTAAGACCTTGCAATTGTTTTTAGATGTCATTATGAAGAAAAAAGTGTGTGACTAACTCAGACAATGAGAAATAGAACAATCAAGTCAATTTTTATAGTCATGCTATTATTTAAACTGTTATAACATATATGCCTATAGGCCGCGATCTTCTATATCACCGCTTTTACTAGAATTATCATCAATACTGCATAAAAAATACGAGAGTAAAGATTTTTTTGAATCTTCGTTATATTTAGGCTTGCGTTCGTCGTGCAATGAAACTATTATTCTATTATTCTATTTTAAACGATCTACAAGTTTGGTAATACGAAAATTCGTACGCCGAGTTTGTATTTGTCAATGCTGATCATAATATCAATTCTATCGATGGTTTAAATATATTTCATTCGATGGGTGATATTATGTGCGTTACTGATGAGAAAATGAGGTTTGACACCGAGATGATTTATGATGAAGAATTAATAGTAGATTTATTCTATATAATTATGTACAGCTACTGCTTATACGCTGTGTACACCATATGTACTCAGCGACGGCTTGAATCCAAGAGAGCGATGTGCGAGAATCATATAGTCTCGACACCGCTTGTGGTCATGTGACTCAAACGCATACCGCGAGAGGGGATACTTACATGTGTGAGTTCCCTCCCACACTCGTCAGCGCGCTCACTCATTCTTGCGCGCTACACTATACCTTACAGACTGAACTTTCTGTATAGTATAATTCTATAATTATATTTCACTCTATAATTCCACAGTTACACCAGGATCTTCTGTTACTAGTAGTTTTTTCGCTGTTATTCTGTCATTATTAAACGGTAAATTATGCATTTTATTTTTGATGCGTATTTTGCATTTTCAAATTTCAGATTTAAACTCACTTAAGATATCTGTCAACAACTGTTTTTTTACTCAAAATATTTAAATAGCTAAAATTTACATTCCCTTAAATTGTTTGCCATTTCTCTTTTTACTCATATTTCTCTTATTGCATTCAGCACTGTTTTCAGTCTTTTGTTCAATTTTCAATTCGCGTTATTAAATTCGATTTTTCATCAATTATTTTTTGAATATTTTCCTTAGATATAATTGTATTTATATCAGTTAATATCGCAAAGCTAATGAAATTGATATTCATTTCTTTCACAAATAAATCGTTTCTTATTACAACTTTGTTTTCTTTATCAAAAGCTCTGAAGTAACTTACAACATTACCAATTTTAGTTGCTTCTTATTTACTACTGTCTCCTAAATAAATTTTAATCGGTTCCTTTAATTTAATACAATTTTCAAAATAATTATCATTATTTATTATGTGGTCGGAACATCCACTATCGAGCAACCAATTTATTTTATTACCTATCTCTTTATTTCGCGCTGCATGCGCTATTGCTGCCTAGGCGCTGACATCGGACCCACTTGGTTGAGTCGTACTGGCTCCTTGCTGATGCTGATGGAAGTTGCCGTGCCCTCTACCGTAGCTGCCTCTTCTTCCTCCGCCTCTGCTTCTCCTGCTACCGCGGTCACGTGTTGAGCCTCGCCTTGTTGCGCCGCTGTGTCCTACTTGGCCTCCATTTTAGCACTATCTCGCGAAATGGCCGGATTTTTCACACTTGTAGCATCTTCCTTTGTTTGTGACGAAGACGTTTGATTTCCTTTCGGAATCTTCGTTTCCTTGTTTCATCTCGGCAAGCTTAATAGTATTATTTACATAGTCAGCCGTTTGATCTTATTCTTTCAATGTATCTATCAGATCACCAATGTAGCTATACGATTCAGATAGTGTGTTAAACATGTAATTTAATTTTTCTTTTACACTTATTCTGGCACTTGCACTGTTCATTTACTGCTTTTTTAAAATCAATGAAGAACGTGGCAGTGTTACTCTATTTTTCAAGTTTTAATTTTTCTAACTTGTTTCTACACATGGTCTGTAGTACTGTAGATTTTTTTCAGGTACAGACTATCAAACTTTTTAATTATCCCAAACGCAGTAGTTTCTTCGCATATAAATTCTAATTGCTTATTTGAGATCGAACTATATATAATATTTATAGCTTTCAAATCTTGTTCATCCCGTGACTCTTTATCTTTGGTTGCGTCTTTCTTCTAGTTATCACTTCATGACACTTTCAATTTTAAGAACATCGTAATTCTTTTCTTCCACATGCTGTAATCCTCTCCATCAAACACCAGTATAGCAAATTTTTTCTTCTCTATTTCATCTACTTGAATTTCAATCTTCTCTTTTACTTATGAATTTTCTTTAACTTCTTCTTTGTTCTCGAACGTTCCTTCGTGTTCGGAATCTTGCGAATCAATTTTTACTACTTTCTTTTTTTTACTTCTTTCTAAGAAAATGAAGATCAATCTACCCAAGAGAACAAAAGGCAGCTTTTATGTTGATTATTTTATTTACTGTAATTATTTTTAATGTAAAATATAAAAAATGTTTGCAAAAAAAAATGATAACGGTACTTTGATGACATTTATCTTATTTAATGGATACTCTGACCCTCTATATATTTGAATTTTCACCGTCGCTACTTAAAACACTATTGAGTTGCAGTGCATGCACTATTTCTTCCGAGAGAAGTACGGCTTGGGTGTTAGGTTGCAAATGTCAAAGCTTCTGAACCGCGCATTTTAATTTACTTGCTGTTTATTCATTTTATCATTTATTTATTTATTCATTTAAACCAGATAATTTTACATAGTATTTAGAACACTACATAACCCTGCAGAGATAAACATAGTTATCTGTTCGCAGGGCTGGGCTCATATAACAAAACTTATACAAAAATAGATTACTTAATTACTGAACTTAAAACTAAAAGAAAGTAACGATTTCTTTATTATTTAGTACAAAACATCTTAAAAACTATTTAACAGTTGGCTTTTATCCAATTTATAAAGCGATAGCTTTATTTTGAGAGGTTTTCTCAAGATTCAAAACTTTCATTTCATTTGGTAAATGATTGAAAGTTGGTATGGCCTTAATGTTACTATTTTTATCGCTAATTCTCTTTTTGTTTTTATGTATAAAAATACTTTTATTTCAAGTGACTTTTTCTGATTTTCGATATTGTTCTTTGAGATCATTATAGTACAGTTTTAAAGCTTCATAGGTAAACAATTGCTCTAGATTCATGGGATTCTCTTGCATAACAAAATTATTTTTGTTGATTATTTTTACAATTTTTTTTTCTGCAGTTTTTGTACAAGGTCTCGGTTATTTCGGTATGCTCCTCCCCAAACTAATAATACCATATCTTATTATACTGTGAAAACAAGGCATAGAATATTATCCCTAATGTCTCCGTTGACACTGACTTAGAAATTTTCGTTTTGTAAAAAATATATACTAAATATTTCGTTTTTTTAACTATGAATTTGATGTGTTTGTCCCACTTTAGATTATAGTCAAAAACTATTCTTAGATATTTAACGTTTTATTTAGTCTTAGCATATATTATTACTTTGTCTAAGATTTTAGTATAGGTTTTGTACTGAGATTTGAGTTGATTATTTATGTTTGTTAGTTGATTATTGAATATCTTATTCCTATAAATTATACAAGAATTATTTTGTTTTACGGAATTTTATTATAGCATCTGTGATTCAATTTTTTTACCAATCTGGGTTAATAGTTAAACTTTTAATTAGTATTATTTTGTCAAAATTTGCATTCATGCTTCTAACATTAATGTGCATAATCATGTCATTGTTTTTAATTATTTTGTTAAAATTATAAATCTCGCTACATACTTTCTATTATAATGTCTTTCTAAACATTTTTCTTTTTAATTTAATAGTTATTCAAATCTAGTATAAAAATAGTCTTTGTTATCCCATGCGACCTATACAAAGCCCAGATTTCAAGATTACTATTATTATTTAATTTTATACATGTATTTATTATTTTAATTCTTCCCGCATCAACTATTTCTATACGTTGTACTAAATTGTTATTTACAAAAACAATGACACCATCATTTCTATTTATTCTACTATTATTGTAGTAAGTATTATATTCATAGTTTAGTCCATTTAACTCGTATATATTATAATTATATTGCTCAAAAGTTTCGGTACAAATAATAGGAGATAGTTTAATAGTTAAACTTTCAATTAGTATTTTTATTTTGTCAAAATTTGCGTTCATGCTTCTAACATTAATGTGCATAAACATGTCATTGTTTTTATTAATTATATTGTTAAAATTATCGATATTAATTATATTATAAAATATCGATCGAAAAAACGGCCATGCCATGTATTATCAGGTTAGGATAATTGATCAGCCAATGCGAGCAAACACTCTGCGTGGATCGCGAGTGCTTAAGTTTTATTCTCATCTCACGGCTTGCAGCTGTTTCTTTATTGCTGCAATGGTCGAATATGCATATGCTATGCAGTTTCATGCAATTTTTGAAGCCCATGCTAAATATCCGACACTGGCAGAAAACCGCCTGTAGTTCCAAAATATTCTATTCTGCCTAGCTGAGCTGATCGAGCAGCAGAACAGTCAATATTCTAGTTAGAATTCAGTAGATATAGATAGAGAAGTCTTACTTATATACTAATTCAGACGGCAGCTTCCTTTCTGTGTTTTTTTTATTGTCCTCTGGATTTTTCAACTCAATATGGTTCTATTTATAGCACTTATTGAAAATAACTTAGTTTTCATCTTAGCAAATAATTCTCACAATAAATTCTCTGTATTTTATTAACAATAATAACGACGAATTCATGATTTTTTTTAAATATCTCAAAACTACTGCACCTACAAAAAAATCATCGTGCTTGAAAGTTGCTTGAAATATTGAAATGCATAAATTACATCTGCAGTATTTTTGCGTAGAAACAGTTTTTGCAAAAATGTAACTCCTAGCATCATGTCTCTAAAATTTTTTAACTAGATATTGTAGTGATCGAGCAGCTTATTACAATTAATTTGGTTTTCCAACTGTCTAATACTTTTGTTGTTCATTATTAAAAATAGTAATGGTCAAAATGTGGTTTTTCAGCAATAATTCTAAAACGACTGCTCTTGTTACAAATAAAGTTATTGAATCTTGTTGAAGACAAAGTGCATAAAATATTATTTAAAGCATTTTAGTGCAGGTGTAGTAGATTTTGCAAAAATCAAACCTAAATTTTTAACTATGCTATACTGTAATTCAAATTGAATTATTCTTTAAACATTTCTTTATAAGTTTATTTAAAATGAAAAGGTTGTATAAAAATAAAATGTTTATAATGCGTAAAAACAATAAGAAATATATATTATTATTCTTTTGTACGTAGGGGGCGTGCAATGTGTAACTACAATTATTTAAAGTTTTATGGGTAACGAAAAAATACAATTTTAAATAAATTTACATTATTTTATCAGTACGATAACGTTTTCACAATTACATTAAAACGAAAATATTAAGCTTAAGCTTGAACAAAATTAAATTAAACTAAAAAGCCACCCCAGCCTCCCGATAAACATATGCTACATTCAGTTTTTCTCCATCAACGATGATTGTGGCGGCTCGTTCTACGTTGTTGCTTGGTATTCTTATGCACTCGGGTTCGAGTCCGAGTCTCAGTAAATCTTTTTATTCTACTTGCTGATAAAATATACAGTATACGCAATATGCCATGCTGCTTCTGCAATTTTTTACGATTTTGAGGCTTCTTTAAATAAATTTTCCCAATTTTTTAAATTATTGCTCTCGCCCCAGTGGAAATGAAAAATATGCGAATCTTTGCCAAAACTGTGCCAAATTGTGCCAAAACATAAATATTTTGGACATTTGACACACTTATGGCATAGTTTGGCACAGTTTTGGCACAGCTCTGGCACAGTTTTGGCACAGTTTGGCATAATCAGTTTGACATAAAATGTTTTACTACAATTTTCTACTCAATTTTCGTGCATTATGGCATATTTTGGAATGATATTGGAACAGTTTTGCTCGATATTGGCCCAGTTTGGGACAAATCAATACATTTTAGTATTCGGTATAAATTTTGTTTAAATAAAATTATTGTAAAATAAAAATTTTGGAGCTCACAACCAGAATTTTTGTGTTATCATCCGGATGGTAACATCTATTTAGGCCTTTATTATGTGAATTTTATGAATTTTAATAATTCTAAACTCCCCTAGTGAAAAAAAATTCTGTGCCAAAATAGGCTAAAACTGTTCCAAACTGAGCCATTGTGTGCCAATATTGTGTCAATCTGTTCCAATATTGTGCCAATCTGTAGCAAACTGCGCCGGTAAGTGCGATAAAATTTGCACACTATTTTATTAATTTTCAGTATGACAAATTGTGCCAAACTGTGCCATAAGTGTGTCAAATGTCCAAAATGTTTATGTTTTAGCACAGTTGTGCTACAATTTTGACACAGATTGGCACAGTTTTGGCATGGTTTTGGCACAGTTTGGCACAGAATTTTTTTTCACTAGGGCGGGTTTTCATTTGTCTTTAGAACCCTCCCGAACAGTATCCCGCAGTAATATTTTTTTATTTACAAAAACTCAGAAAAATAGCTATAATGACTTGACTAATATTGAAAGACAACATTTAAGAAATCGTCGTTTTTTCGTTTAGTTTAAAAAAATTCAAGTAGGTCAAACATTCTGAAAGTGCGAAAAATTCAAGTAGTTTTTTTCATAGTCATCGGCAATTTTTGGTACTCAAAAATTTTGGAAACAACATTCCTTCTTGACTTTATTGATGGAGTTTTTCAAGAACTCGCACATTTCTAATCTTAGAAATCCTGAGTTCTTATTATATGTTTATACAATGAAATTAGAAAAATTTCTTTTTTTCTTCAGCTAATCATACTTCATAGAGAAAATGAAGCAAAACGAAAATTTTATTGGATGGCAGATTATCTGGTGGTTATTTACCATTCTTGGTATTCCAATTACCCTGCCGTGGCTAATATATAATTTACATGATATCATCATGTACAAAAGTAGAAAAGCTATTCTTCGTGGCAAGGTATGACTTTTTTCGTTTAATTAATAATATTCTAAAAGATATCTCAATTAAATTCCATATATTATAGATTGTTATGATAACTGGTGCAAGTTCTGGATTGGGAGAAGCATTAGCCCATGTGTTTTATAGCTGTGGTTGTAGATTAATTTTAATATCTAGAAGAAAACAGGAATTGCAAAGAGTAAAAGATGCATTGTTAAACACTCATCATGTAAGTAATTCCATAACTATCAAACACCATATATATATATATTAAAAAAAATGATAAAATTTTAGACTGTTCCAACCCAAGTGCCTGTTATTCTTCCTTTAGATTTAACAGAAATCAACTCTTTGCCTGTGGAAGTTGCTAAAGTTTTAAAAATGTATGGTCGTATAGATATATTAATAAACAATGCTGGCATATCGTATAGAGGAGAAGTTATTGACACCAAAGTTGATGTTGATATTAAAGTAATGTTAATTAACTACTTTAGCCAAGTTGCTTTAACTAAAGGTATATACTATTTGCTTTGTAAATAATTTTCTAGTAAAAAATTTATAGTTAAAAGAAGCTAAACAACAGAAACAAATGATTACATTCAGGCTGTATTAAATAATAGCTGATTAGGAGAGATTAAGGTAGCTCCAGCGACTTATCAATAATTTAAAAAACACCTAGAAAAATTGTAACGTATTCTTGAAGTGTCCCTCTATTCAGATCCAAAAATAAATATTGGGGTCGCTGACTTAAATATTGTAAAAAAATTATACAAAATCAACATTTGTAGTAAGAAGCGATCGCTATTCTTGATCTAGCATATATTACTCAACTCCGAAAATTGAGATCTCGAAAAAAAAATTATAAGATTGTAGTTCTTGACATCTCTAGATATCACAAAAAATATGCGTTACTGACCAAATAAACATTAAAATAAGAACAAAAGTTTATTCTCCCGGGTAAAAACATGTTCAAAAGCGCTTTCTGTGCATGCTTGAGAAGGGTGACAACGTCGCATTATAGACATGGTGGAAATTTTCAATAGATGCCTTGTTGGTCGGAGTATAATAGATTACGTATTACCAATGTCATTCAGGAATTTTAAGGAGTAGTGTAAATAATTATTTCGAGGTGCAGAAAAATTTGTTTATTCGGAACAATAAATGTAAAGTATAAAATAAGAAGTTAACATAACTCATGAATTAAAAAATTATCAAGACGCATAAATCAAGAAATTAACATTACTTTAGTAACATTTGATGCAGTCATAAAATCTTAGTGCAAAAACTGTCATTTATAGTTATATTTATTTGCTTACTTTTTCAAAGAAATTTTTAACGACTTTTTAATTTTTGGTAACACGTGGTTTGCAATCGACATTTTCACTTAGAAAAATAGTCAAGGCTATAGTACTAACAGTATCACAAGTTTTTTTGACGTTGCACAGCATTTTTGGCAGATTCGATCTTGGAATATTACATACGCACGTACGCTCATGACGCGGAACTGCAGAAGCCAAGCGTATTTTACATTCGGTCGTATAGTTGCGACGTTACCAACTCCCTCGCAGCAGTAAACTAGAAAAAAATGTATACTTTGCCCCAAAAAGGGAACAAAATAAAAATTGTTGTTTTCTGTGCTTTAAATTAATGTTTATGTATCACTTATCATTCAAAAGTGATTAAATGCAATAAAAATATTAAATTCATAAAGTTTAAGCTTAAAATTTGACGAATGCCTCTGCTTGATACGATATTTAACCCAATGCTTGAGCCACCTTAATCTCAAATGCAGAACAAACCTTCTTTTTAATAAGATTTAAAATAACTTTTAATTTCTCTACTAAAGAATTCGTTTATTTATGAAATTATTTAGGCGATTATTACAAAATCACATGATCAATTGCAAGATTTTATTGAACTTTTTCTGACATTATTAGACATACCATAAATCATCTATGAAATGACACAATTAAATACGCAATTATCCAAAAGTAGTATATTATGATACACGTGACTAATATTGCCTGACCGTAGTGAGTGTGATATTCATGTTGTGTTATAGATCACTTACGTCACGAGTATCATATTAATCTATACCTACAAACCTCTGATTCAAAGCTGATTCGATTACTAATCATAAGATATTAATAACAAAAAAAGAGGATATCAAAATGATACTCGCAGTGTTCAGGCTGTGGCGTTTGTAGCATGTCCCCTTAAGGAAGCTTATCTGATTTAGAAATAACAAACAGATTCAGACAACAAATACATACGCGTAGATATAAATGAAAAACTAAAGCAAAATTTAATGTCATCTGCATATCCCATTGATGAGATAATAATAATAGTATAGTGTAAATATTGCAATACTTGATGTAAAAAATTGAGGCGATGAAAATGTGACCGTTTTCAGACACAGTAGCTACAAATATATGTATGCATTGCTACGAAGTCGCCAGTCGATCAGCTCCCACTGTCAGCTGGATGCGCAACACTAACTCTTAGAAACAATATGATTTATTCTTTACCGCAGAGGTTCCGCGATCGACAGCGCGTGGGACCGAGCGAGGATACGAAAGTACTCGCAAGGAAAACTCTACGTTTCTTTGTCAAATCTTTCACTTTTGTTTCCTATTCTCTTTATACCGCAAAAGCCCTAATCTCTCTCTCTTCTCACGCCTTCGCAACACTAAATCCATGTCACACTTCAAAAAATTAGCTAAAGAATATTTTTGGCACTTGAAAACTCTTAATTATCTCACAAACACCTACACTCCTCCACTCTATATATATCATTTCTCATTCACTCTATATATATATATATATATATATATATATATATATATATATATA
>QLSS01000635.1:0-42723 GCA_024372645.1 Trichomalopsis sarcophagae | reverse complement strand
ATATATATATATATATATATATATATATATATATATATATATATATAACATAATCAAAAAATAAACATATATGTTATCATATTGGACAAATATGAGAAAGGTTATTTTTTTTAATTATATTTTAAATGCAAGCAAAAGTTTTATAATGCAAATTGTAAGAGTATAAGAGGCCTACTGGGGAGACCACTTTTTTGTTGATAAATGTTAATAACAAAAATTAAATAAATTTTATACTAAAAAATATTTTACTCTAATAATAAGTCTAATGAACATTGAAAAAAACACACATAATAAATGTGAAAATATAAATTTAAAGAGACTTATATAAAGAGTAATAAATGTTAGTAATAATATTTAAGAAAAACATGTTTATTAACAATTTATTTAAAAAAACGCATCAACAGCATACTCCACTAAATTTACAGTACTACGAAATTTAAGTGCGCTTCGCGCACTCCTTATCATGTCATAATTAACATTTAAATTTTACTGCCTGCTTATAGCGCCAACAGTTTGAAGAGTTTGTAGGTTACATAATAAAATCCGTATTTCTGATTTGCGTCCCTTAATTTTTGTACCAGGCGATCGATTCTCAATGAAATGCTTCACAACAAAGCCCATCACTTTTTTAAGAGAGGATGTTCATGGCAGTACCCCTTGGGTGGTGTGAAAATCTGTCAATACTTTCTGAATTGCATATTTAGTAAATTAATAGATAATAATCAATCATAACATATTATATCGAAATGAGGCATTAGCGAGCGAAGCGAAAAAGAGTAAAATTTAGATCATGGGCCGCCCAAATAAAGAGAAGTTATAATGAAGGCAAGCCAAAACGAAAGGGAGGCCGAATGAGGCGACGCCAAAATGAAGGAGAGCCAGAAACAGTCAAATTACGTAAAAATCGTTCATTTTAACCCAATAACCCAAATTGAGGGGGAGCTAATTTCTGAAATGGCGGCGGCCAAGATTTTTTATTAATATAGAGAGATAAATCTTAGTTTTTTGTAATTACGCATACTTTTTGTAAAAAAAAAACTATGACGCGAAGTGAATGCAACGTTATCAAATCACTGTAGAAAGGCAGAAAGAGCATATTTTACTTTTTTTCTCAGTGCATGGTATACTATGAAGTACATTAATTCGTTAAAAGAAGCAAGAACGTCGTAAAAAAAGGTATTGATAAAGGTCGCAGCTCCACTAGTTAATCAGAGTATCAAAATTCAAAATAACACAATTCGCTAACTAAAGTTGCACTTTTTACCATAATAAAAATATTTCAATCATCACGGATTAATGCATTAATTAAAATAAATTGATACTAACCATCATTTTATACAGATCTTCTTAGATAGATCAGCTGGATTAAGAATCCGCAATACTGAACCCTTACGACGAACATATTTCTTTTCTTCAGCGGGTAATGCTTGATTCAAATAGTTAAGTCGATTTTCGAATATACCGTACGTGAAATGTTTCTACAAAAAATTAATAATGTGAAATTATGGAAAAGTATGATATCAAAATATCGAACAAAAGAATTACGTATCCCTCTGCATGTTTTGCCTCTGTGGATTTCAATGATGGAAATTCGAGAATTAGCGCTTTGGCAAATTTCGCCTTTAAGCAGTGAGGTGGCTAACTAAATTAAAAAATATTATTATTAAAATTATTTGTCTAAAAATTTGTATTATAGTTTGCAACTTTACTTTTAGTTATTTAACATTCTGACCGAGAACGCAAGTATTAAACAGTTCTATCATAGTAAAAATCGATATCAATTCACAGCTAGTAAACACCTTGTATTAATGGAGATTGTAAAAATGAGTCTATTTTTCGACTAGCGATGAAACGCATTTTCAGTTCTTTTTTGCGTATTTATTAAAATAAAAAAGTAAAAAAATAAGAAGGATTTTGAATGTTTTGTGATAAATTAGTGAGTGATATGCCTATATTATATACAATAATTATAACATAAGCTTACCTGTTGCCCCATAAAGAAACCATTTTATCGCACATGAATTTCGTAATGTGCAATTTTCCTTCATGTGTCAGTTCAAATATGTTGTCTAATAATTTTTCATACCTGTTTTTTATTTTATATGCTATATCCAACTCTTTAATAAATTTTCTAATAGGGACTTCAATTTTGTCAACCTTCTCCAGTAAATATTATTTAAAAAATAAATTTTATAACACATACCCGATTTTTGCGTTATTGGTATCCACCCTGGTAAAAAATGAATACACGATTTTTAATTTGCATATTTAATTTACACGGTATGAAGTAGATTAATGGTTGGTCTCGTGTTTTATCATTGTCATCGCGTTTTTGGTACTGTAAATTAATTTTATCAAGCTTTTGTTTTATTTAAAAATTTTATCAGTGTATAGCCAATCGATACGAACAAAACCCTAAGAAAAATAACTGAAATTTTTGTTAGCCAAAACTAAAAACGTTGGCCAAACCTTGGAGAGATAGCATATCGATGTTGAATGATTGCTAAATATTTTTACCAGGGCATGCAGGGCATAAGTTTAAAGTCTATTTTACCTTTGTCTCTTTCTTGCATCTACAAAAAAATTGTTTGTCTTAACCTCTGCTCATGCAGTTTTAATATCGCTTTCAACGTTTATGATTTGCGCTGAATTTTCATTATTACCGCCTTCAGAAACATGTTCAGTGCTTCTGTTATCCGCATTCTGTTTTTCTCCTAATGTATTTTGGTTTTCGCTATCAGTTATACTAACGCTTGTCACACTTGTACCTCTTTCAACAGAAGCAAGGATGAGAAGATGTTTCTGGCAGCATTAGAAGAAATGCAACTGTCTAGAACGGCGAACAGCAAGCCGGAACAGGTGACGGAAACATCACCCGAGCATGTGACGCTGCTATGCCTTGGAGGGTGGCATACAGTAGACGACCACCAGTATACTGGTTGGTTACGGACATTGCAAATGCACGTAACGAGTGCTACTGGACCAGAAGACGAGAACAACGGGATAGGGAGAAATACTATAAAACTGATAGAGGCCAGGAAATAGTAGATGCCCGCAGAAAATAAATAAACGACGCTAAAAGGAGTCTTAAGAAGAAAATCCACGAAAACAAACGACAGTGCCTGAAGGAATTACAGAATAAGGTTAAATAAGATCCTTGGGGTTGACCTTACAAAATAATAATGAAGAAGATTAAAGGAAGCTACTTGCCTCTACCAAATTGCCCGGAACTATTACACCAGATAGTGTCTACACTATTTCTCAGGAAACTGGAAGAGCAAAGTGTCATCGGAAAAGGTGTAAATAAAGAGGCTATCCCACCAATCATGATTAAGGAATTGCTAGTCGCCTGCAAAAGGGTAGGAAACAACAAGGTCCGAGGGCATTCCAAATATTGCATTGAAGCATGCCATTTACGCTCATCTAGAGGTCTTCCTAGACTTGTACAATACATGTTTAGAAGAGGAAAAATTCCCCACAAACTGGAAGAAACAGCGACTAGTGCTTCTGTTGAAACGAAAGAAACCACCCCAGAAATCCTTATCATACAGACCGCTTATCATGCTGGATACCGCAGGCAAGATCCTAGAACGCATTATCTGCGTCAGAATAAATCATTGATTAGAAGGAAAAGGTAGATTAGCTGAACACCATTATGGCTTTAGAGAGAAGCGTTCAACCCTGGACGCAGTTAGTCTAGTGATTGACACTGCACAAACAGTGATAAAGAGGGAAAAAGAAGTATTGCGCTATAGTTACTTTGGATGTAAAAAATGCATTTAATTCAGCTAGATGGAGTGAAATACACGAGGCACTCCGGAAGCAGGATGTGCCCCTTATATATGAGAAGGATGATGTCTGACTACTTGAAGGACAGAATTTTGTTATATGACACCAAGGACGGTACCAAGACCTATCAAATCACAGGAGGCGTCTTCCAAAGGTCAGTACTTTGGTCACCAACTGACACATCGACAGAAATAGCAATTCTTAGGGGCCTGAGCTTGCCGTGCGACAAGGAGGTTTTGTCGCCATCTTTTTTGGCTGCTAATGCACTGCGATGTCTCTTGGACTGGACTCCTAAGCCTGAGCTCAAATGATACAGTTCAAAAACTGGGTGTAGCTGGTGCTACCAGGCTGCCGAATAGTAAAGTGGCCAGGGTCCGTCTAGCTAATTGGACCGGGCTGCCCTATCAGCCGGTGAAAATTTGGTTGTAATAGTGGATAAATAAATTAACACTGTGAGGTTTAAATAATAATGTGGTATATTGAAATAAGTAATTGTGTGTCAGCAATAGCCTCGGATAATACCTCCGCTCACATCGGAGTCTAGCAGCAGAGAGAGCGAAAACAGCGTGTACATTATAATCAGCGTTTAGAGTATAGCTTAGCTTCGGTAGCTAGGGAGGTCACATGATATACACTCACATACCATAGGAGGGGAGACTTACATGTGTGTGTTCCCCTCACACACTCGTTAGCGCGCTCACTCATTCTGTCGCGCACTATAGTCCATTACATATTGAACTTGGTTGAACTTGGCGATATATATTAATAAGATTATAATATTTACTCTATATTATAACACGCCTCCTTAAATTTATAATCTTATTCCATTTACATAGATATCGCTTTATTTAATTTCATGGGTTTCGAGTGAACTTGAGTTATACAACTGAACTTCGGTTTTTTGCAACTGAACTTGGAATTCTACAATTGAACTTGGGATTTTTCCGTTGAACTTGGGATTTTACAATTGCAATTTTAGATTAGTCTTAACGCTTGTCTATTTTTTAGGAACTTTGTTTTGTTTAGACTTTTAGTTAGCATATCTGCCAAATTAAATTGAAAGTCTATTTTTATAATATCAATTATGCCATTTTCATAATTCTCATTAATATAATGATATTGCACTTCAATGTGCTTTGAATTCTTTGTAAAATTACCGTACTTTGCAATCGGAAGTGCACCTGAGTTATCATCGTACATTTTGATCGGTTTAACAAATATTATATCAAATGATTCGCTTAATAAATATTTGATAAACAGTACTTCTGTTACTGCTTCGAATACTGCAGTATATTCTGCGAAAGTTGAACATTTTGTTACCGTTGTTTCTTTATGTGTTTTCAAAGAAATTAAGTTACCAAATAATCTAATTACAAAATCTGTTGTAGAGTTTCTATCTACACTATCGCCTGCGTAATCAGAACCTACCATACAATCTAATATTTCGCTATTTACGTTATCGCAGTACGTTAATTTGAGATCTTTAGTTTTATATAAATACTTTAAAATTAGCATTGCATATTTATAATGTGTTTGGTCGTAGCAATTTTGGTATCGACTTAAGTAATTTACGCTAAACGCAATGTCTGGCCTTGTGCCTGTACTTATATATAATAATTCGCCAATCAAATTTCTGTATTTTATATTTTCATCAATATTACTAGCTTGTTCTGGTTTTAGATTAGTCTCCATTGGAGTATCATACAGTTTGGCATTTTCTAAAGTGTATTTTATAGCTAAAGATTCAATATATTTCGTTTGACTTAAGGTCATTTTAGTTCTATAATTACTATAATCAATATCGATTCCAATGTATTGGTTTATTTTGCCCATATCTAATATTACAAATCTTTTCATTAGACTAGCGTTTACTTTGTTTATTTTAATTTTATCTTTGCAACAAATTAAGAGATCGTCTACAAAGACTAGTATATATATTGGATCTTTGCTTGTATTATTTTCATATAAACAATGATCATAATTGCTTCTTACGAAATTTAAACTTTCTATGAATTTATTGAAGCATTCATACCAAGCTCTTGGGCTTTCTCGTAACCCATATAATGATTTTTGCAACTTGCAAACTTTATTGTCTCCTGTTTCATAACCTTCCGGTTCGTTGATATACACCTCGGTTTTTACATAACCATTCAAAAATGCTGTCTCGACATCCATTTGTTCTATAAATAATATTTTTACAACACTAAGACAATAAAAATTTTCAACGTTTGCATTTTTCCTACTGGTGAATAAACATTCTCTAAATATTCTTTTTGTTGAAATCCTCTTACAACTAATCTCGCTTTATAAACATTATTGCTTTTCTTTTTATAGACCCATTTTGCATCAATAATTTTTTTATTATTTGGTCTTTTAACAATTTGCCACGTATTATTTTTATTTAAGCTATTAATTTCAGAGTCCATAGCAATTTTCCAATTTTTATATTCGCTGGAGTTTATCGCCTCCTCAAATGTATTCGGTACATTTGCATCAATATGGTTTACATAAATGAAGTGAGTTACAGGATTACCATATCTACTTATAGAAATTTTCTTTCTATTAGACGTTCTTTTTATAGTTAAATTGTTTGCATTTTCATTTTCGTTTTTAACGAAGTCAAGATTTGGTTCGTTATCTCTACTTTCCCCGAAGGACTGAGTAGGGATAAGAGTGTTTCGTTTATTTGAATTTAGATCATATTCATTTTCATCGATTTCAGATTCATTGTCAAGTATTTCGTTTTCTTTATTTATAGATTCGCTATTTTCCGAATCTCTATCTTTTTCATCATCGCATTTTTCTAGACAAATTAATTGAGTATTTTCTTCAACTATTTGAACATGTCTTGCATTGATTATTCTACCGTTAACTAAAACTCTATAACCGTTTTCAACATAGCCTACAAGTACGCCTAGTTGTGCTTTATCGTCCCATTTGCTTTTTCGTAAAGCTTCTGGTACTCTTACAACGACTCAATTGCCATAAATTTTTAAATGATCAACATTAGGTTTTTTACCAAAGAATACTTCGTATGGCATTTTATTTTCAGCTGTATTTGCAATTGTGCGATTTTTTAAATACGCGACCGTTTTTATTATTTCGGGCCAGTAGCGCCTATGGATTTTATCTTCTCGCATTAAGAATCTACCCATATCCATTGCGGATCTATTATATCTTTCCGCTACTCCATTTAATTCATGGACGTATGGTGGGCATGGCAATAATTTAATTCCTTTAGACTTTACAAAATCGTAGATTTCATGATTAAGATATTCTTTACCATTATCGCAACGTAATTTTTTAACCTTTTTATTGAATTTATTTTCTACTAAATTTATAAATTCTTTTAAACAAATTGTAGTCTCTGATTTACTTTTAATACAAAAGATTCTACTGCACTTACTAGCATCATCAACAAATGTTAAGAAATATTTTTCTACACCATAACCAGTAGTATTATGTGGACCATTCAAATCAGTATGAATCAATTCTAGAATTTTAGTAGTTTCTGTTCTGTTATTATCAAGAGATACATTTGCCATTTTACTCTCTATACAATTTGCACATTTCATTTCAATATTTTCGATTTTTTCTGGCATTCCTTCAACTAATTTACTTTTTACTCATTTATTTAAATATTGAAAATTTACATGGCCAAGTGCCCTATGCCATTTTTCTTTGTCAGTTAATTTAACTGAATTTACATACATTTCATTACTTGCTTTTTTTGATACATAACTTTTCATATAAAACAAATTTTTCTTTTTGTTTGCTACAGCTATTAACTCTTTAGATTTATTAAAAATTTTTGCAATATCTTTATTTGCTAATACTGTATAATTTTTAGTTATTTTTGCAAGACTCATCAAATTTTGTTTAATGCCTTCAACACAATAGACATTTTTTATATCAACATATTTCTGATTATACTAATTTTTAAAATAAGTTTTAACAGTTCCTATTTTGGTTGCTTTTAACATTTTACCATCTGGTAATTTTACATCAACCGGATTTTTCAAATCTACATATTTATCAAAGAATTTATCATTTTTTATAATATGATCTGTGCAACCACTATCTAATAACCAATCGATTTCGCTAAAATTTTCGCTACAACCTGTTACATGATTTACTTCACTTGTTTTATTATTCTTATACTTTTCCCGAGGGTAGGTATAAGAATTGTTCGAGTCGTGGCATACCTGTGTAGTTCATGATTCAGATGAATAGTTGCCCTGTTGCTCGCTTGAAGAGTCACCTTTGGGTTGACCTTGTCCTCTGCCTCGGTCACGACCGCTGTACTTTCCACCTCTGTTGTAGCCTCTTTGATGACCTCGTTGACCTTGACTGGATTGAGAACCTCGTTCTCGGTTACTTTGCTGTGGTGGTCTCGTGCATGCATTTTTGTAATGTCCGACTTTTCCACAGTTGTAACATTTGCCTTCGAACTTGGCTGTAAAAGTACTTACATTACTCTTTTTATCAGAATCGTTTCTTGTATAATTTTTCTCTTTAATCTTTGATTTGACATAATCTACTGTCCTTTGATCTTCTGGAATGACATCAATGAAGTCTCCTATGTAGCTGTAGCTTGGTGGTAGTGCTCGTATTAAATACCTCATCTTCTCTGTTTCATCTCGTTTTCCACCAGCGGCCTTGAACTCATTCACGGTTTTCTCGAATTTGGCAAGAAAATCGTCTACTTGACCAAAATTCTTCAATTTTACTTCTTCCAGCTTTCCTCTGCAAATTATTTGTAGTGACGTGGATTGCGTCGAATACATTTTATCGAATTTTTGCATCATGTCAAATGCTGATTTACATTCACCAATATATTCTAATTGTTTATCGGATACAGTACTTATTATAATCGTTCTTGCTTTTAAATCTTTTTTTTGCCATTCACCTTCTTTATCTTTGTATGCAGCAGTTATTTTACTAGTTGCAGGTTCGTTACACTCTTTAAATTCTAATAAAATCATCAATCTTATTTTCGAACCGGAGTAATTTGTACCATCAAACACGGGTATCATGATATCTTCAACTTTAGCTTGTTTAGCCATTTTTTCTTCTTTAACTCTTATATTTTCGTATACTTGGTTTTTCAGTATAATAATTTTTTTCAATTTTTTTAAAAATAATTTTCTAACCGGATTTCTTATATTTTCCTTCCAAACAATTTCTTTATTTTCTAATTCGTGATCTTGAATTAATTTTAGTTTAAGCCACGAGAACATGTGCTTAACTTCGAAATTGACACGTGTTCTGTACTAGCACGTTACTACATTTTTCACTTGCCGACTTTAATCTATTGACATCGCACTTTAATCTTTATTAATTTTCAAAAATCTTCTTATTGTTTAGTACCTGACAACTTTATCTTCGTCACTGAGCATATATTTTTTGACTTTAACCTTTTCTTAACTGGTTAATCTTCACTTGAAATTTTCTTTTTTTGACAGACGTTTCAACACAAAATTCAAATTTTCATGCTTCACAAGCTTATAATTTTTATCCAGGAATTTTCTCCTTTTATTTCACTGCTCAATTTTTCACTGTGCGATTCACTTTGTTAACAATAACCGTTAACTTCTTTTCCACGTGGCTATTCTTCTAACCTCACTTTTTAACCCCCCTCAATTTTACATTCCCCCGAAGGTTGATGTAAAATTGAAAAAGAGATTTCAACGCTCTGCTACCATGTTGGAATAGTGGATAAATAAATTAACACTGTGAGGTTTAAATAATAATGTGGTATATTGAAATAAGTAATTGTGTGTCCGCAATAGCTTCGAATAATACGTCCGCTCACATCGGAGTCTAACAGCAGAGAGAGCGAGAACAGCGTGTACATTATAATCAGCGCTTAGAATATAGCTTAGCTTCGGTAGCTAGGGAGATCACATGATATACACTCACATACAATAGGAGGAGAGACTTACACGTGTGTGTTCCCCTCACACACTCGTTAGCGCGCTCACTCATTCTGTCGCGCACTATAGTCCATTTCATATTGAACTTGGTTGAACTTGGCGATATATATTAATAAGATTATAATATTTACTCTATATTACAACAATTTTTTTTTGGCTGTAGTAGAGCTAGATTGCGCCCGGATTTGGGTTCTGCTGCGTTCAGAAGGGGGCCTTGCTGGGACCACCGTGACTAGCAAAAGATATCTCACGGGTGGTGCGGGAAAGCTGTATGAGGGCTAAGATGTTGTACGTGTGTGCAAGAGTCGGAGAGAAAAAAAGAAAATGGAAGTAAATACAAAAAAAAATACACGTTAAAAGCGCCGAAACCGTCAACACTAGGGACCCCAACCCAAAGTAGATGAGCAAGGTGATACTTTCAGTAGTCTGAAGATCATAATTACCGAAGTGAATGAGTACACTCAAAGCAAGATTAACGTGCACGTTCCGGTTCGGCTATTTCTCGTGCGCAAGCTCGAATCGCGAGCAACACGCGATAAGAGTAAATTTTGTCGGAAGGAAGTAAAGTCCCTAGGTTTCGTAGTAAATGAGAAAGGCTCAATGATAGACTCGGAAAAACCAAGGCAGTCAAAACATTACTCGAAACCTTGAACCCTGCAATAGCTACGCAAATTTCTGGGAATGGCTTCGTGGTATAGAAAATTTATAAAATATTTTGCGACGAGATCCGCGAACGAAGTTAACGCAGAAAGACACAAAATTCGCATGGAAAGAGGATCACGATACCGCGTTCGAAACATTCAAGACAATCCGGATTCAGAATTCACGTTGCATCGCGACATATCCAACACCGGACTAGGCACGGTAATTACGCAAACTGTAGACGGTGTTGAAAAAGTAATCGCATACGCAAACGGAGCACTTAGAAAGAATCAATTATATTATAATTTCGTCGAAGATCATAACCGAGTGCCTAGCGATGAAATTTGCAATCAAGAAATTCCTATCATATATCGAAGGGCATACTTTTGCAGTGATAACGAATTACAACGCCTTGTAATGGCTCTTTAAAAAGGAAAGACCCTGTCGGTAGACTAGGCAGCTGGGCGTAAGAACTAATGAGTTACGATTTTATAATTATCCATCAAAAGGGGAAAAACAACGTCGTGCCGGACGCGCTTTTGTGAATGTTCGAAAACGACAAGGAAGTAAAAATCAAAACAGTCGTAATAAAAGAAATTACGTCCGATAAATGGTATAAGAAACGTCTGTACCAAATAATTAAGCATCCGTACAGATACAGAGACTAGGAAGTCATAGTCAATAATATTTATAAGTACAGAGCCGATAAAGAACTTGATGACATTATCACAGACCTAGACGCGTGGAAGCTAGCCATACCAAAAGACAGACGAGACAAAATTCTTAACGAGATGCATTCCGAGCCAACAGCAGCGCACCCAGGCGTAGATAAAACATTCAAATAGCTAGCGCAATTTTACTATTAGTCGGGAGTATATAAAGACACCGTAAGGTTCGTTAAAAAATGCAGAACGTGTCAACTAACGAAAACTGAGCAGCGCGCGCAAGTGGGATTAACGGGAATACGCGAAGTAGATAAGCCGTGGAAAATTATAGCCGCAGATCTGATGGGAGAATTTTGGCGAAGCAAAAGCGGTTTTCCATATTTCATAGGATTCAAAGATTTCTTCTCGTGGTTTAATATGCGCACCAATTCGTAAAAAGATAGCGGAAAGTGTGAAACAAGCTCTAAAAAAGTCTGCGCGCGATTCGGCACACCGGAAATTTTTGTATCAAAGGCCGCGAATTCGTCAGCGATATTTTGATACAATTTTTAGAAGAAAATTTAATTATCCAAGAGCGCACCCCCGCATACCACCTGCAGAGCAACCCAGTCGAGCGCGTGAATCAAGACCTCAAGACGCGCATAGCTGAATATATCAACGACAACCATAAAGAATGGGACCGATATATTCCACAATTTCAATTTACGCAAAACGCAAACGTTCACAGCGCGACGGAAAAACGCCTGATGTGACGGAATGAATGTAAATCGGAACAAATAAATACTAATCAATATCAACACGAAAGCGTAAACAAAACTCAGCGCAACCCAAACTATTCTCTTTCTGTATGCGACTAACAAAGTGGAAGAGAAGGAAGGCAGACTTACATTCAAGTCTCCAGGCACACATATATATGTATATAGTTTATTTTTCACCGTATGTCAAAAAGAAAAAAAAGCAATAACGTATCGATCCGTGATTGGAAAATCCATCCGAGAAAATATACATACGTACTATTTCACTAAAAATAATGATTTTACAATCAAGCGGAAACAAAGTTATAAGTCCGCCTACTCTATCTGAACTTTGCGCAACGAACCCGCGATTTGTCATTCAGCCGGGGGTCATTGCGACGAGGCATATAGCCCACTAACAGAGAGCTTATACCCCGTACACATGCGACTCGTACATAGTCACACACACACACACACACACACACACACCAACGCAACAGTCGAGGCGACAGGAGCCGTGCGTAAAGTAATGAATAAAGGGGTTATTCTAAGAGTCGCATGAGAGAGAGGTGACAAGCGCAACACGAGAAGGAAAGTGCGTGAGAGGCACGCGCAGAGATAGCCAAGCGGCAGGATAGCTGAAGACGGCTAGAGACACCCGAAGGGGAAGGGGAACTAACGAGCGCAAGTCGAGACACACGAGCAAAAAGTCGCTCTCTTCCAAAATCAGCCATCAGCCGAGCTGGTTGGATCAGCTATCCGTCGTTGAGCTCGAGAAGAGGAGAAGACGGCGCACCTACAAAGAGGTCGCCAACGCCATCCACGACACTTCATCATCCTCTGCACATTACTATCAAGGGTCGCCTGCGTTACAACCGCAAGTCCGAAAACTGTACTGCAATAGCGCAAGTATTGTTCTTTCTTATGAATGAATTCAGCGACGGGCGAAACTAGCCCGCATTCATTGCTAACACCAAGGTAGGATCCTAGCACCGAAGGCCCAGCCACGCTGCTGGAAAAGCAGACTAGCCAAGCAGAAGCAACGTTCTCTCAAGATCTTTTGTCGACGCTGTAACCTCTAGCACATGCCGAGCTCCTGCTTGGAGGAGCATTCCTTATCGTCGAGGAGTTTGAACTCCCCTAGTGCATAAGCCCAGCTTACCACGTCAGAATTGAACCACTAGCTAAAATTCTAGTAGAGGGGGAAAAATATGTAAGGTAATGAAAATAATTAAAATTTTAATATTTTTTTATAATCTTACGCTTATCACTTGTAGATCATCAATTCTGTTATACGATATGTCTAAAATAGAAACACTATCCAAAACTCGTACGTGCTCTATATCTTCTGCATTTTGTAAATAATTATGAGACACGTTCAGAGAATTAAGATTGTTCAAGGAACCTAGAAAAATAATTAGTGCATTTTTTAAGACATATCGGATACTCTCCAATACATTTTTTCTATTTTTTATTTTTACGTATATATTACGTATATTTGCTATTACTATCACTACACTATTTACCAAGATTTTCAATTTTGCTAATCAAATTATAAGAAATATTAAGTGTGTCAAGTTTCTTCAGATGTTCGAGATTTTCAATTTTTTTAATTAGATTATGGTGAAGAAATAGGCATCGAAGCTGTATTTGATTATCTAAATTCTTGATTGCTTGAATACAATTATTTTCCAACCAAAGGCATTTCAGTCCTGTATAATTTTCTAAGTTCTCAATGAAAGAATATCCTAAAAATAAGTATTTAAAATTAATCAAATATGCAAATAATAAAAATATATGGAAATATTTAGGTAGTCGCGCTGTCTCGAAAAAATTGAGCGTTGGGGTGAATTTCCGCTATTGTTATGAAAATATTAGGCCCCTTTACTAAGTCAAATTTTTAACTTGTCTCTAAGTGAGTCCTGTTTCCCCTTTGTCTGGAAGTTGTCGCTTGTGCAAGCACTTAAGAAAGTCAGTTCACCAACAGCCCTGACTGACTATCGTCCGATTTCACTTTTCTGCTTTCTCTCGAAGGCCCTATAGTGGCTGGTGCACATGCAAGTCTCGAAGTACCTTGAATTAAGACTCTTGCTCGACAATCTTCAAACAGGCTTTCGCATTGGTCATAGTACTCATTCTGTCCTAATTAAGCTAACTGATGATGCTAACCACTTTCGGCTTCTCCAAGCAGGTCATCCGCTGGTTTGCCTCCTGCCTCACTGGGAGAGAGCAGGCCGTCGGTGGTGACAATAGCGAACGTCTCCTTGGCTTCTTAACATCGGCGTCCCGCAGGGGTTTCGTCTTGGGTCCCTTGCTGTTCGCATTGTACATCAATGACATCGGTTCCTGCCTAGATTCCGATATTTCCCATGTTATCTATGCAGATGACTTGCAAATCTACAGCAAATACCACCTTGAAGAGCTCGATTCTTGTTCTGACAAGATGAGAGCTAATGCCGAGAGGATAATGGTCTGGGCTACACAAAATCACCTTAAACTTAATGTCTACAAAACTAAGGCAATCGTCCTGGGTTCACCCTACTATATTAATGCTGTACCAACTCTGCTAACACCTACATCAACATAGGGGGAGCCCGGGTCCACTATGAATCATCTGTGAGCAATCTGGGGTTGGGGCTTGACTCCAAACTGACGTGGAAAGAGCATGTTGCACAACTATGTAAACGTGATCACTCATTAATGTATAGGCTTTACTTTTTCAGGAAAAGTACCAATCTCAGGTTGCATAAACATCTAGTGCAAGCACTCCTATTTCCAATCATCGACTACTGTTCATTGGTATACTGTGACCTAACCCAAGAACTTGACACAAAACTCCAGAGACTTGTAAACACTTGTAATCTAATCTCTCTCTCTCTCTCTCTCTCTCTCTCTCTCTCTCTCTCTCTCTCTCTCTCTCTCTCTCTCTCTCTCTTTCAAAGCGTCTTTTATATAATCTAAAATTGAGTCCACGCCGCGATTAACTAATCTCGAAAGCTCCTTGAGCTATTCAAAACGCAAATCGATGCACTCTTTTACCTGTCTTAAGCCAGCGAACGTTTGTTGATGCATAATTACGCTAGGCAAGCTCTCGTACTTTTTCTGCTTCTTGCACGCAGGCTGTGCAGGTGGATGCTGTTGTGTTTTCTTGTCATGGCCGCCGCCGCCGCCGACACTGCTGATGAACTGCTGATCGTTGTGGGTTGTCATTTCTGCTAGGTGCTGATCTTGGTGTTGGCCTCACATCGATGCCGATCGCCCTTGCTCCGAAGCTGTTTGTGAATGTGACATCGTGATTTGGTAGGAAGATCTTGCTAGGATTTCCAAAATCCTGGTAGATCTGAAGGAGTGATTCAGATATGCATCCATAGCCTCCATCTGATCTTTGATCGCTTCCCAGCTGTGTGTGTCAAGTATCAATAATACTCTAGGCCTATGGTTGCAAGCTTGTAGTTAGATTTGTTGAGCGCGTACGTTGTCGAGTACAACGAGCTGCAGATCATCGGCTTACAATGATTTTTTACACACGAGCTCTACTTGACGAGAGTGTTCTTACGACTAATGGCTGGCGAGTGCGCCACGACACATTTATAAAGAATGGGACATCAAAGAGTGAGCGTCAACGAGTCATAGATCTTTCTAGAAACGGCCGTTACAGTATTTACCTTCCATAGTGAAACGAGACACGTTTGATATCGATAGAGTTTAACGCAAACGTCACACCTAGTACGTTTGTATAAACTGCTCAGATAACAAACATCCAGTCTTGGTTGTGCAGATCTGATTACAGTAACCCCGTCCTGTAGAACTCCTGCGTGGAAAAGCGTTGACTCGATGATGGCGATGACGCATTGTTTTATTTTGTATTCTTGTCATGAGCCTTTGATAAAGCTTATTGCGTCATTCTTGACAAAGTCTGATGAAAAAAACGTAGATATTTTCGCAGAGAAATGCCACTACACATATGATACAGAAACATAATTCAGTGCTCGCCAGACACTTTAGAGTCGACGTTCTGCATTTGTTTTTTATTCCAGTAGAATCGCGTGCAGTTTTTTTCGAGTCGATCAAGATGATGCTTTGATACGGGTGCAAATCCGTAGCTATGAAAGTAAATTCCGTATCCATTTTATCTATGAAGATGGTAACCCAGTGTGATCCTGGCTGATCAGACGTGTCGTGATTCGTTACAATAGCTGTCGGTGTTGATAGCAATTTCAGAACGTGATTAGCAGCGTAAACTCCTATTAAATCGGCTTTTAATCCTCTAATAGCTGTGATTATTTGACGCGTATTCATGTTGATGGTGCATCTTATTACGTACTCTTCTTCTACCGCATCGTCTTTTTTCTCGTCAGCTTCTTTTTTAATTCCGTCCACAGCGTCGCTAGCACGAAATCTTTCGGGATAGTGATATCTCTCCATCTGCAGCTGATCGTAATCTAATATAGCTTGGTACATTACTTGTCTATTTATGTCGTACGGGTCGCTTCGATGAGGACTGGCAACGATTGAGTGTATTCACCTTCTGATTTGATAGGCTCGACGCCGTGCGCAAAAATTTTTCTTGTTCTCGAATTTCTTGATACCGTGGCTGGTGCACAGCAAGACGTTAGGGGATTGCATAGAGAGTTCGTCAAACGAAGGCGCACTAAAATCTTCTAAATTGATGAATCCTCGAGCCACTACTTTTTGCAAAAACTTGACTTTTGCCTGGCCACGCACGTATATACGGCGGGCGTCACCAAGTTGCACAGATTAAGACAGATTCTTAAAGGAGATATCTCCGACGTGCCACTCTAAACCGTATACATCGAGAGTGCAGAAATTATTCGTCTGCTGCATATCCATGGGTAATTCGGTAAAACTACGCGGCGCGCGAATGATCGAATGACCAACTATACGGCTCGGGAGAGATAAAACTCCGACTTCTTTGGGAATAAATTTTTTATTTATATCCCGAAAGCCTTGAATCTCGATCACGTAGTCCGTCATGATGACGATGATGTCGTTGTTGCTCCAGTACGGTAGGTGCTGGCTGTTTCGAGAGGGAGACTAATTGCATACTATCAGCCCGCTCGCCTTATGAAGAGCGAATCAAACAAAAATTTTTTTTTTGAGGCGCTGCGATCGAGTGTGCGTGCGCATCAAGCGCTAAAATCCATTACGATTTGGCGGCTAGAGTCGATTTCCAGAACGTTGTCGTACTCTGCGTAAATCATACATTTGATAGCAGTGAGAAGAGCCGTCTCAAATCTCACTTCTATGCGTATGCTACCCGAGCGCACTAGATTCCAATGTGTGGCACAGTGTGCCGATAAATCAGGAGTGAGATCGAAGGCCGTCAAAAAATTGCCTTTGTAATAGTTGTAGCGATTGATGCTAAAACCTTCGTTAAGAAAATGCACGCCTGTACCCGTGTAAAGTGTTTGAAAAGCGTCATTGTAGAGTTTGTCGAGACTCGTGAAACGAGGCTGCAAAGGTTTGCTTGAAATTTGTACGTCGTCGACGTAGAGTGAAATATAATTTATAGAGAAGTATTAAAAATTAAAAGGGTTTAACGCGCGGTTTCCGTTGAATGCTTTGTTTTCCACAAAGCCCAAGATTATTCTCTTCGGCAGCTGACCGTGTATAACGTTGTCGATCGAATCGCCTAATATTCCCGAGTGAAGAGTAAACGACTTAACTTTGACTCTCGTTATGGGATATTTAGCCGTGGTTTTCGATCACGCTCGCGCAGCCAGTAAAACTCCAGGACTGATTTTTACTCTGCGAACTATGAGTGTAGCTTCTTTGATGCTGAGTTTGTATTTTTCATCGGCTGTCACGTCCATCAGACAAAAAGCATCCTTACTCCTCACTAGACGTACGCGCATTTCTACGCCATTAATCAGCATTTTATCCTGATTAAAGAGGTCGTGATTTTCCAGCCCTTTGTTCACGATCATAGGTGCTGTGGCAGTGCTCACCGCAATAGCTGGCGAATCGAAACCGCCGCTCGTGTCGTCGTACCACAGACTCGCTGTAAGCTGTGTTTCTTTAGCAGCCGGAGTGTAGTTGAGAAGCGTTTCGATGTACGCTCTGTAAGGATAGACGTTATTAGGCGGCGAAACAAATTTCTGAAGGAAAAAAACGTCAATCTGATTGAACATTGAATGCATGAAATTGTTGATCGGTCCGACTTTAAGGTCTTCGGTCGTTGCGGTAGCCTCGTCAGTGGGTAAGATTTTAGCTCGAACATGAAGCGTAGTGTGTGCCAGATCAAAGTAATGCTCGCTACCTGCCGGCATGACAAATTCCAATGGTGCGTAGACATCGTCGCTAAAAGACGCACAAGCTTATAGTGCAGAAAGCTGCTGCCTTGGATGGACGTTTGGGTGGCTGGAAGTGTGAAAAGATCCATCTCGCTGGACATGCATTCCGTCGAGTGAGAATGTAAAAATGCCATTTTTACCCCAAACTAAATATGCCTAGGATCAAATATATCCGTAACACTTCCCAAACTCTGCTGATGCTGCTGCTAAGTACTTCTCTTTTTACGCCTCTTCTTCATTTTTCTCGTGACTCTCTTCTTCCATCCTGTCGTATATTGTTAGAGTCGATTGTACTCGTACTCGATAGTAGTAAGAAGGGACATATAGCGAGACCGGCGTTATTGATTTTCCCCCTCCCCTCGGCTTTGGGGTCTAGGCCGGTATAGCGTACATCCCTTTCTGTCTCGTTATGTTTCCCTCGGCCTGTTATGGTGTAGGGCATTTTCGATTTTTCGAGGGGCAGATAAGGTGTACCTGTTGCTAAGTGAACATTAAATAAAGCAACAGATATGTCCTTATTTAAGACTGACATGGTGTAGAACCACTATATTTGCGCTCTCCACTTACATGAGTGTGCGTTTGTTCTATACGTATGGATGTTTTTGTGGCCCTGAAAAGGGACGATGGTTTCTCTGAAATATAAATTATAATTTTTTATAACCCTTTTTTTCGGGTATAGAGCCGGTATTTGTAGAGTATTTTTCTGTAATAGATTTGAAGGCGTTTTTTTCTTCCTTATTTTGGTTTTTCTTATCATCGATGAGTGGCTTATAGGCGGTCGTTTTTGGGCTGTGCTCCTGACCCATCTTGGTTACCTAGTCGTCTCCAAGTGAGACGCGACGCCTATCGGGTGCTATTTATAGCGGTAAAATAATAGTTGGAAAGAGAGGGAAAAACGTTACGATCTCCAGATAGGTAAACATTTAGTGTCAAAGACGATTCTCTCGTTTAAATTATCTGTTCGATGGTTCTACGAAGTGTTTCTAGTTTAGTGTGTCGTTTTTTATAACACTCTCTATAACAGTCTTTTTTTAATCCCAGTGTCATTCGAGCGCGCTAACGCTAATTTTCCTGCGCATACATCCATCCTGCGCATTGGCTGATTGCCGAATAAGGAGCTCTAATAATTGTCGCGGTATAAATAAGAAAAGATGTGATGATGAATAATAATAAAATGTGTTTTTTTTTATGTATTAAAAGTTTATTCAGGAAAGTATATACATGGTGTACGCAAGAGGTTAAATTTTTAGGCAAATTTTACATAATTTAGTACATCTTTTGCGATGAACGGTAAACTGGATACGAGGATTTCGGATAATACAATTCTCAAATGTTGCTCTTTAAAATTGTCGTTGTTATCGTCGACCATTTTATCTAGTACAAAGCCTTCTATAGCGATATTATGTCTCAAATAAAACTGTTTGAATTCCTTGAAATCTATCAAAATGTTCTTAATGTTTTGTGGTTCTTCGGCTTCCAGAGCAGTCTTAAAATATTCGAGAACGTAGTCGTAGGTACGGTTTACCTTACCGACTAGAGTTTTCAAAGCATCCAAACGTTGATCGATTAGTGAACTGTAGACGGAGTCCTTCAAATGTTGGGTGTTGCATTACTATACCCGGTGGGTTGGATGTTTTCATTTTTTTTACCCGGCTGAGCGATTTCTCCTTCTTCGTCTTCTTCGCTTGGCTGTGTATTTTTAGGTCTTTCGGCGATTATGATTGACTTGATGCCGTACGTGGTTGAAAAGTTTAAGTCGTGATTTGTAAGTCTGATCTTAACCGGGTGTCCAAATCCGTAATAAAACGTATAAGAATTGTTCAAATAAGCTGTTATAGCGTCAAATTGATCTTTTAAAAGAGTCCAACTGTTTTTGTCAAGAGTTATGTTTTTGTACTTATGAGTTTAATAATTTGATGATAGTACCCATCACTGTACTCCAGGCTGATGCAGACTCTCTTTGAGTTAGATATATTGAGCGCGTAGATTTGGAAATTCAGCAGTCGGACTACGTTTGCCGTGTGTTTGATAGTTCGCCATGGTGAAGCACAAAAAAATTTCACGGTACTATCTCACTTGTAAAAAGAAAGTTGTTATAGCGTACAAGCGCACAGTCAGAGTCTCGATGCTACCATGAAATCTCGCGACCGCCGTCGTCTCTTTAATACAATTTTCTCCACTACCCTTTCGTAGTTCAACGGTTATACGGCTGTTGAAAATACGGCGTAAGGACGTTAAAAACTGACTGTTAAAAATAAAAAATAAACCTTTCATCAGAGAAAAGTACGACGGACGATATCCGTCTGTTTAGAAAAGAAAAATTCGTTAGTGATTAATAAAGAAATACATATGCGTAGGTAGAATGAGAATACATTTATATTCCGTTTAATATTTTTCTTTATTCAAGATTACAAATACATCAAATACATCTTAATCTAGAGGTACACGCTTAATTACATGGTCCTGAGCCTAGAGAACGCTTATCGGTGAATGTAGACGCTCGCTTACATTTTTTATATTTAACTTTATTGCGAATCTTTTTATAAAATTTGACGACAAGGGCATCGTTTTGCCCAGTGTCTTGTGAGAATAAGCGGCAAAATGTCCCGAGTTTCGTACCACAACACATGTAATATAAAAACATGATAGTGTATTGTCCGCAGAAAATCGAGTCGATGCTTTGAAGAGTTTTTGTATTCCAGCGAAAATATTTACAGTTCTTACGTAGGCGTTCTATATGATGTCTTGATACCGGTGGCAGGCCATAACTGTCGAAATACGTGCCCAATCTATTTTTGTCAATGTAAATAGCTACCCAGTGTGTTCCTGGTTTAGTGTGATTATCGGTGTTACACACTATTGCTGCTGGCATCATCAGCATCCGCGGTGTCCGATCGGCAGCGTAAACCCCGATTGTCCAGGCTTTTAAACCTTCTAGAGCTCTCATAATCTCGGGCGTATTCATTTTTTATTGTAGATGAATCGGTGTCATTACTCGCGTATTCGTCGTCGTCGCTGCCGCAGGTGTCTTCGTCGCTGTCGATTTTGTTCACCAGGTCCCTTCCTCGAAATTGCACAGTGTTACCTCTTCGAGACCACATAGGCTTTTGAATAGCTTGATAGCTTGTCAGACAGTCCGTACACAAATGTTAACCAGTGCACAGATTTGGAGTATGCAAACGCGTATCCGCTCGCATTTTATACAGTGTATCTTGTTGTGTTTCAAAATCGTAAAATTTGCGACTGACCGTAGGGAAATACCAGCTGAACCGCTCGCGAAATTTTCACTATCGTAACGCCTATCAAATCACTACTGCCCGCCATTGATACTAAATATGCGTGAATATCGCGCATATTTAGTATAGGTAGCTTGAGGTAGCATAGTTACTACCTCAAGCCACAAAATAGGATCAAAATTTTCAGGCATAGTCTCTAACACACGCATGACTATTCGCACACCATTTACACGAAATCTACGTACATAGTGATTAAGCTCTTCTATGATGGGAAATCGAACACCCGGTCCTTGAATTCCCATATTATTATCGTTTTCTCTAACGCTACCCTCGAGGCTATCATTATCGCTGTGTACACGTTGCTTATCACCGCTATCCGCACTTTTCTCACAATGCACACTACTGTTGCTATGTATACTACGCTCATCACTACTGCTCCGGCTGCTACTGCTGCTATTACGGGGACCGCTGCTGCTACGGCTGCTGTTGCTGCGGCTGCGATATCTGCTGCCGCTGCAGCTTCGGGTGGTAGAGCTGTCATTGTCGCTATTTTGACGATGAGGCCGACGACGTACCTCTGATCTCCGCCTATCTGTGTTAGCGTGTTTACAGCAGTATTTATGACACTTTCGACCTTAATAGTTTTACAATAAAAAAACAAGTCTATTATTTTATATAGCTATTATTTTTATTTATTTTTAAAAACACACATGCACGAAGTAATAAATGTTTTCTTTTAAATTCATTCTTCTGGCGGCCCATTAAAACTTTCATGAACACGGTCCATTAATTCTATGATGTACGGCGCCGTATACAGAGGAGAATTTTCGTCTTCGGCCTGTATATACAACCATCGCAACTCTTGGGCTCTACGCTCGTTGTATATACGAGCAATATAAACCTCTAAATTTGGCGCGTTGAACCGCTCTATGGAATCGGTGCCATTTTCGACTCATCTTATAACTTTTCTTTACAAAAAAAAAAAAAAAAAAAATTAAAAATTTACTCAAACTACAAAATATCAGAAATAAAGTTTAACTTACGCTCATTTATCGTATTGTCAAAAGCATCTCTTTCATCTTACCGATGATACGTAATTCGGGCGCTATCGACAATCTGATGATAAGAACGCTCGGCCTCTGGGACGGGCAGCGAGTAAAAGTTTTGTATTGCTGCGCGCTGAGCATTGTTTGTAGAGACTACGTAATGCTTGAAAGTAGCGGAAAGGGTGACACTGATTTCACGCTGTCGTCGCCTATAGGGCCGCTGCAGGCATGTTCGACCCTACGTTCCGATAACGAGAATGACGAGTCGTGCTCGGAAGAAGATTTTTCTTCGTCTCCAGATGTCGAAGCTTCTAATAGAGCTTTTATCGGACGATCATATCCAAGTGGTGATTTGGTACGTGTGATTTATCGTAATAATGCTGTGCCGAACGAAGCTGTGCAGTGTGCTATCGATGCACGATCAGTATCTGAAAGCAGTGACAAAGATGATGAACCTGCCATAGCACAGCTACAGCAGCAGCAGCGGCAGCCTCTCAAAATCCGCTCAAAATTTCGACTTGATGACCGTCGTTTAAACGCTCTGTCGCGGGAACAGAGGATGCACACGCACTTGTAGCTGTGTCCTCGTCGGTATACAGGGTGTCCCATTTTAATTTACCACCCCCTAAAACTGGTTAATAATTTGCTCTGAGAAAAAAATATTTCAAATAAAATTTGTTGGGTTCGAAGGGGGACATCTTTTGGCTATTTTAGCTGTGACCTTGAACATGACCTTCAAGGTCATTTGAAAGTCAAGACCAAATTTTCATATGAAATGTGCATATTTTTATGGCGGATTCGGATTCTACTAAAAAAGAGAAACACTTTTTGTCCGAATCATTTTTTGAAAAAATCCCAAATTTTTGTTGTAAACGGCTTTAAAAAAGTTGAAAAAATCACTAGATATCTCTTATTGTCCCACCCTTTAAAAGAAGTTAAAAATTTTATATTTTATCCGAGGAATTAGAAACGTACACAATTTTACAAATTTAAGTCCAAGTATGACCTTAGCCATGAACTTGTCCTTAACCAACAAGGTCATTCGAAGGTCAGTCAATTTATTTAACGGTAATCCTCGATTTTTATTCCGGCAATTGAAGCTTGGCTATGACCTTGACCTCGAACCTTAAATTCATTTTAAGAAAGAACCATCACTTTAATGGAAAATACTCTCTTTTTCAAAGAAATGAAATTACCAAAAAATTTATTAACAGAACCAAAGTTCATTAGAACGCTAATCTGATTCATTTTTTATCACATGGGGGAAGTTTGCAATCTTCGGGGTGTGTTTGACATTCTCTGGGGCAAGTTTGCAATCTTCGGGGTATGTTTGACATTCTCTGGGGCATGTTTTACGTCATCTGCGGAAAATTTGACATCATCTGGGGCAAGTTTACGGTCACAACTGGGACAAGTTTGACATCATCTGGGGCAAGTTTGAGCAGTAAGGGGCATGTTTTCAACTGAGAATCAAAATCAAGCTTAGTTTTTTTAATGAAAATTGTACATATTTTAAATCATATTCAGATTCTCTGATAAAGTACGCATCTTTTTAAGAAATATTTTTCTCGTAAATGCTTTATTTCTCGCTAAAACACATTTTTTTGCTTCGTTATCGTTCTATTGGTAAAGCTTGTAAATTCTTACAGCTCCTCAAAGCTTCTCATCATTAGGTTTTCATTGACTTTCTGAATTTCAGAGCAGAAAAATACTTATAATAAATTATTTCTAGTAAGATTAAATATTCCCTAAAAAATCTACCTACAACAGATAATGGCTGACTACACGCCAGTAGAGATAGTCAACATGATCAAGATTCTGGGAGAATGTCACGACAATTACAAGGCTGCAGCGAGGCTGTACGCTGAAAGGTATCCGGACGCTCGTCATCCTACTAGGAGGAATATTAAACTTCTAACGATAAGAGCTCAAGGAATTAACTTAAGAAGGAAGAGGCGACGGACGGGCCCAAGAGAGCATATTGCACTTGGGGTTTGTGCTGTAATTGCCGACTATCCTCATATTTCGACGCGACAAATTCAGCGAATGCATGGAGTACCCAGATCAACAGTTTCCCGTTTATTGCGTCATTTTAGATTTCATCCATATCACTTGCACCTTACACATGCCATTGAGCCTGGTGATCCTGCCAGGCGACTTAGATTCTGTCAATGGGCGGAAACACGAATGCGCATAGATCCATTTTTCTTTGATCGGACTCTCTTTACAGACGAGGCAAAGTTCGACAATATGGGAGGAGTTAATCTTCATAACGCGCATTATTATGCAGAAGAAAATCCACATTGGCAGCGAGATCACCGTACACAAAGACGGTGGTCAATTAATGTTTGGGCGGGCATAGTTGGGGAATACGTTGTGGGTCCAATTTTTTATGACCGTAATTTAAACGGCGAGCTTTATTTAGATATTCTCGAGAACCAAATTCCACCTCTTCTAGAAAACATTCCGCTAGAAATAAGGCGAGACATGTGGTTCCAGCAAGATGGTGCTCCCGCTCATCGTAGACTACTTGTCAGGAGATTTCTGAAAGCGACATACCCAAATAGTTGGATTGAAATTGGTAGTCCAATCTGTGAATTCCCTGCGCGATCGACAGATTTGACCCCATTGGACTTCTTTCTGTGGGGGGCCGTGAAGCAGAGAGTTTACGCGGAAGCCCTGACGACGGCACAAAATATGATGGAGAGAATTGTTGCAGCATTCCAGGCGTTCACCCCACAAACATTAATAGATGTCCAAAGAAGTTTTCGGCAGAGAATACAAATGTGCATTCAACAAAATGGGCAATTGATAGAGCACTTGAGGCGTTGAAATTTCCGTGACTAGCTGAACGAAGGGGTCTTGCCTCAAGTGGCTGGACGTGAAGGTCTTGCCTTAAGTGGTTGGACATGAAGGTCTTGCCTTAAGTGGCTGGATAGGGTCTTGCATTAAGTGGTTGGACGGGGTCTTGCCTTAAGTGGCTGGACGTGAAGGTCTTGCCTTAAGTGATCAAAAGGATACCTCTGTCTTTGTTTGAAGCTAGTAACATTCATCTAAAACAGCTTATTTCTAGGACAAATTCTCTTTTCAGTTAAAGGGAGAGCTACCTATTGATGATCAAAAAATGGTTAAGACAAAAAGTGTTACTTTTTTGGTAGAACCCGAATCTGTGATAAATCTTATTCAAATGACCTTGAAGGTCATGTTCAAGGTCACAGCTGGAATAGCCAAAAGATGCCCCCCTTCTAACCCAACAAATTTTATTTGAAACATTTTTTTCTCAGAGCAAATTATTAACCTGTTTTAGGTGGTGGTAAATTAAAATGGGACACCCTGTATAGCACAAGCGCTGATGGACCCTATACATGTTGGCGTGATCGCGGTACACTCGTACCAGCACCGTCATCGTCACCGTCGTCATTGTCCAAATCGTAAGACAATCTGCATTTTACAGATCGCAATGGTACTCATCGACGTATAGTGCCGTCGCTGTCATCACTCGAGGACAAAACAGTATTAATTTGCCTATCTTCGTCATCGCGCGTTTCCCTTAGAAGATTTTCGCGCGCTGTAAAACATATTTTATAAGAAATGAGTTGATTTAAAAAAAAATAATATTACAAAGTTCAGTACTTACCAAAATATTCGACGTATTCAGTCATTAAACACTGCAAAGGAACCATTTGATGTAGATCACGTAGTAAAATAAATTCGGCCGCTGTGCTTACAGCCAAATAATTTCCACAGAATATCAAGCGATACAGGCGTGCAATTTCACGAACAATGCGCAAGTGCACAACAATCATGAAAAGTGACACACACTTCTCGTTGTGCTTCGCCTTTTATGTCTTATAGGGAAAACGATTAATATAAAAACAGATTTTTGTAACATCTCCGCCGAAAAAGCCACGCGTATACAGAACTCATTCAGCTGCAATGCTAGCGCCATTGCGCCACTACCCCATTGTATACTCATACACGGCGGACGCGTCCGTCATCGATATGCGGCTGTAACGTACATATGCCGGTCTCTATAGATAATCATTCGTTAAGGCATTTGTATACATTCTGTGAAAGATGTTTTGGAAAACACGAACATCCTAGCGTGGGCATAAACAGCATTTTACCACCTCAACAGTCGCACCACTTGAGTATACAAAACTATACCGATGTCCCTTCGCCAGGATAAAGACGATATTATTTAGACCCGCCGTTTTTATTCCAAAGCACACTCGTCAGCAATTTTACAGAGCAATATTTAAGAATTATATTATCCGAAATCCTCGTGTCCGGTTTACCGTTCATCGCAAAAGATGTACTAAATTATGTAAAATTTGCCTAAAAATTTAACATCTTGCGTACACCATGTATATACTTTCCTGAATAAACTTTTAATACATTAAAAAAAAAACATTTTATTATTATTCACTACTACATCTTTCTTTATTTATACCGCAACAATTATAAAAGTTTATACGGTAATCAGCCAATGCGCAAGATGGGAGTATGCGCATGAAAATTAGCGTTAGCGCGCTCGAATGACAGTGGGGTAAAAAAAGACTGTTATAGAGAGTGTTATAAAAAACGACAAAAATATCCATACGTATAGAACAAACGCACACACATGAAAGTGGAGAGCACAAATATAGCCCTTCTACACCATGTCAGCCTCAAATAAGGACATCTTTTCATCGGCTTTTCTCTTCAATTTTTTTACAGACTCTTTAGTACGATATTTAAACGCCTCCTTGAAATTCGAGCCATTGTTTGCAACACGTTGATGCCTGTGCGCACAGCCTCTTTGCCCACAGCTCTGGCACCGGAAGCGATGTACGGAAGAATTTTGCGAAATAAACCTCTGAGCCACGCACCTACACCTCATACGCGCCAATACGTTGACCCGGAATAGACGTGTCTCACTCGTCCACCGCCTACTTGCTCGTCGTAGTAGCGTATGTAGTGACTCATCGTGACATAGTGTTGCTCTCTCTCTCTTTCTTTCTCTCTCTCTCTCTAGTGATTACGTTTAAAGTGAAGCGTAACCTTCAGCGTTCTATATTCGAATGGTATTCGCACTCCGTGCTGATCCCTTATTCGTCGACCTCACGCTCGTAATCGTGTTTAGCGTTACGTTCGAAATCTTTGAAAAACAGATATCGTCGCAGTACTTGTAAATAGTTTCGACATTTGTAACGCTCATCTGTAAATTTATTCGAATGTAGAATTGTGTGCATCTCGGAATCGAGGCTGAAGAGCTTGTCGCCGCACGTTTAAACAGAGTTTTCACACGACTCTTTTACTACTGGCGGTGCTGCTGCTGGCTGAACATTTTGCATGCCCGAAAACATATCTTCGAGCACGATAATCATTTTTCTCGCACGATCGATTTTAGTCTTCCGTTGCTGCTGACTTTGAATTAAATAATTTCTTGACAAGAGCCCCGATAATAGGTGCGAGTAGAAGCGGCAAAAAAGCATTACCGTGTTGTACGAGAACTCGTTTCTTTTTCTGCCAATCGCTTACAGATTTCTTATTATTGCAAATCGTCAATTTTCTCAGCACGTTTTTGTGCTTTCTGAGTCGTCGTTTATGCAAGCCTTTAATTTTGATCACACCTTGCAAGATATTTAAAGCACACTGGCATATGCAACGCACGAGTCTCTTTTCGGCTGTACGTAAAAAGCCGTACGTTGTTGGCCGTCCGTGTGACAAAGAGCGTTCAGTACAGCCACTCGTTTTCTGTTAAAATGCTTGGTATCGAGCGCAGCCAGGAGTATACAACAGCCAGCCTGTTTTTTCTTCGATGTTTTTGGCGCCATAGCTTCTCGCCTACTGTCTATACCTAGAGCTCTGCACACCTATTTCGTATTTTTACTTTTTACCGAATTTCGGCACGTAGGCATATTGAATATCGTCGCTTGGGAATATACACGTGCGAACCGTATACTCGTCCATGGCCGCTTGAGTTAGATCGAGAAAAAGATACGAGTGAGGTCCGCGCATAGCGTCCATGTAAGCCTCCTGCAGAAACCTCGGTTCTTCCGGGTAAATTTTTTGCGCGAGATGCCGAATCTGAGCTCTGTCGCGAGAATTTTTAAATATAACAAGATACTTTGAATTTAAACTTATGTCGCACTGAGACATTCCCTGGGGAAAAATATTCTGTGACACCAGAAAGACCGACAAATTCAAATGATGAGATGAACGCGAGAACGAATCCAGAACTATATCGTTCGATGATTCTCGCATTAAGTCGTCGAGAATCACTAATTTTTTATTTCCCGTATCCACGGAGTTATCGCTTCGCTGCGGAAGTCCCTCTCAAAACTAGATAGGTACAGCAGCACTCCCGCCAACTTTGAGTTCACTGCGGTACCTCTCTTGCCACTCGGTATAGTAGAGCAGGAGTAAAGCGGTATATTATAGCGCCCTGTCGAAGCGAGCATCGCGCATTTCCGGCAGATACTCCAGAAATTTTTTCAGAAACCAGTTTTTCTCAGCTCCTGTCGGTCCTGCTATGCACGCCGTAAAAGGATGCTTCCAACGCGCTCTCTTCCAGAAAAACGCTTTTTATTAATATTATTCCTCTATCGTGGGGGGTGGCGGCGGCGGCGGGCCTCGTATACGCGTATACTCATGCAGGCCACGTATACGCGTATACTCTTGCGGGCCGCGTATACGCATATACTCACACGGGCCGCTTATAAGCGTATATTAGCGGCCACGAGTATCATACGCGGACGAGCCGTCTATAAGCGTGCATGTACGGCTTGCCTATAAGCGTGCGATGATGAGTGGATAAAGGTGAGAGAAGGATGTTACAGTAACAAAAAAAAAATTTTAAATACTTTTTTTTATTATAAATATATTAAACATAATGCAGAACAATTTATATTACTTAAAAACTAATACAAAAACAAGATTCTTAAATTTACTCTTATTTATTCACAAACAACTTACATACTATACTTAACTTTTGTAACCATACGGGAGCGATAATCCGGGAGTAACATACCTACGCATTTTTAGAACTATGCTACACGATTTGACCTCTTTTTGCGTTACATCAGTGTGATCTGGCAATTTTTTAATAGAAGTAAACTTAAGATTAATGCATTCCTTCTCCTCATCAGGCTTAAAATAATTTTCAATCATACTCTTAATGCTAGGATAATTTATTCTCAAAGAATTCGAGAAATTTAGCGAGATACCATTGACTATATTTTTCAGATACCTCGCCAGTTCTCGAATTCACGGTTCTGTAGCCGTAAAATTGCGGACCACCCGAGAGGAAGCTCGTAATATAAGTTCCTTCGTCGAGCTCGTTGATCATATCGTCGAGCAACGAGCATAACGGGGGCCTGTATTCTTGTACGTTTCCGTTGCACACAAATATGCACGAATCAGTGTCGCAGTACAGCGTTCGCTTGGCGAGCTTCTCTAAATACGAAAATAGTTTCAAGCGGGCCAGAGTTGTCGTGTAGGCTGCTATAACTACGTTCGTATATGGAGTAGACTCCACAGCATCGTCGATGTACTGCCAGCTCGCGTACATCACCCCCTCGTTGACCAGCAGGAGACTCAAGACCTCTTTATCCTCGGCCGTTAGAAGTTTAAGGAGGTCTTCGCGCTCCTTGACGATCACCGTCTGTTTTAAATTATCGCGCTGTCGAAACTTACCCCAGAATCAGTTCAGACAGAGCTTCGCAACAGTGCGCAGGACAGGGTTTTTCGCGATTTTTTCCAGATCGAGCGATATCCCCTCATTTTCGCGATACAGGGTATATGTTCCCAGTGTTTCCGCATAATTTCGCGTGAGAGACAAAGAATTTGAATCCTAATATCTTTTAAACTAAATGGTTTTATAAGCTGCAGAAAAAACCTAGTCGGGTTGATCAAAAGATCGATATTTTCCCAAAATTTCAACTTAATTAAATCCTCTTTACTCCCGTAATAGTACGACATAGAAAACTTATTTTTTTTAGTTTTCAGTTTTTAGCTCAAAAACCAGTCATCAAAATAATTTAAAATTTGTACAGCAAATAGATATTATTGTTTTTTATTGCCATACATTTTTTTTAAAACGTTTGACAGTTTAGGTTTGGAAATATTAATTTTTTTTAAATCACCTTTTTTATGATAAAAATTGAACGGAACGGTCAATCTTTGTGCTCTTTTAGATACACTGTTGTTAAATATACTGTATAAATTGTTTCTTCAAAAAAAAAACCAAAATCATTTTTTCAAAAATCGAAAAATGGCTATAATATTAAATATATAATCAAAAGACCATAAAAATAAAAAAAAATTTAAACATATATACATGTCAAATTTTATTAAACTGAAAATTTTACGATTACAAAGCTTCCTCTAGGAGAAAGCAATAACGATCCATATACGTGCAAAAAGTTAGTTTTTCATTCGTTAGATTGTAAAATTTCATATTCTTATAGAATCAACTTTTTAGCACTAAAATCTAAGCATACTATTTTGGCATTTGCATAAAATAATGGTCAATTAATTATCGGTTTAGCCTTTAAAGATAATACTGAGATTGCAAAGATCGATGAAGAAGAAGAAATAAACCCAGTAAACAAAGAAAAATGTGAAAAATGGATGGGGAAATGGGCTAATAGTATTCAAGAAAGTGTCAAAATATATTTTTAACAAAAAGGCAACTAATCTAATGCTTATTATATGAATGACGACAAATTGACAAGATTTACAGACATTTTCAGTATGAAGCAGCATTGCAAATGAAACGTATACCTATGAAAACGACAGAGTCTTTAGTGCTCTAATTAAGAGGGAATTTAATAAGCGGTATCAGAGTTGATAAATTTGTTGATACAAAGCATAGTTAATCAAATCCACACGACGCCGAATGAGCACGGAGCGCGGCAGCTGGCGAGCGACTTAGCGACGACACGCCAGGCGGCGCGAGCAGCGTACGCGGTGCGCCGTGAACGCACCTATACACATTTGCGGCGCGTGCCTTTATAAAACGGATCGCGCGGCACGATAGGCAGTTCTGCTCGAGCTCCACTCCGGGTAGTATCGTGCACAAACGTTACTACAAGGAACAGCGAGAGATAGACCTACGCCGACATATTGAAATCGTCTTGTGAGCCCACGTGACGATTTAGTAGACGAGCTGAAACCTGAAACTCCGAAACCCGAAACCCGAGCCTCATCTACGTGAGCACGCGTAGGCGATACCCGGTGCCACCGTAAAATCATAACCTACATTCTGACACATTGCTGCCACCTTCTGCCACTGTGAGCCCACAGGGTTAAGGGAGTAACAATAGTTCCGCCGGCGATTCACCTGGTCGTGCGCTCACGTCCTGGTGAAACAATCCAAGGATAACCTCAAAACACCGTTGTACTATCCCGGCCGTTATTGTGCGCACACAGAGCGGTCAAGATCGTTGTTACGCGATACATTCGGATCGACGTAGCCGTGCGCACACGACTCCACCGTACCGAATAAATTCCTAACCTCAAAATCCGCCACCGATCCGTCATAACGCCACCAGACCGAAATGCCGTAGCCACGAACACCGAATCATTCTTATAACGAAATCGCAAATATAGTTTTCAAATAAGAACCAAAATAAAACTGTGAAAAAAGTAATCGAAAACAATAAAAATTTTATTTTGCTCTCACTTTAAAACTATCATACCTAGAGGGCTAGAATTTTGCAACTTAATTTGTATCGGCACGTTGAAACAGTATATTAAGTTGAATTCATTCAAGCTGATATCAATTCAACTTTCATGTATAGTCCTACCTGTATTTTTGCCGCTAAAGCCATAGGGTTCAGGGTGCAAAGCTGAACCAAGACTGTTAAGTAAAAACTAATATGGCAGTCTGTTTCTAAATAATTGAACAAGTATTAATACAAAAGAACAGACATCCACTTTTAATATCATGGATTTACCATGATTATGAGAGACTTGGTGGTTGAAAGTAACTGGCTCGCATACTGATGATACTAAAATACCTGTACAAACCTCATCATTGGTAACTTTGAGTGCATCGATGACACTTTTGACACAGTAATTGTACTTGAATAATACAAAGTCAGTCAGTACACAATGCTGCACATACTGTCATGTTGAAAGTATGCACGTGTAGGGTTAGGTTATAAAAAAGGATTGGAACGGATTGAACCTCTTAAAAAAATAGACAGAAGTTTCAATCCGTTTTTTGAATCCAGTGAGATCCGTTTCAATCCGAAAGTGATGAAAAATTTTTCCAAAGTATCAAATCCGTTTCATTCATTTTAAAAGGTTCAAATCCGTTTCAATCTTGTATATTCTTTAAATTTTCAATGTTTATGATCCGTTTCAATCAGTTTGTTCAATACATTTCAATACGTTTCAATACGTTTTAATCCAATTCCAATTTACTCCGTATCAATTTCTATCTGAATTTATTCCGATTCGATACCTTTGTTTCAAATACATTTCAATCAGTGCCTTTAAGTTTTAAATCCGTTTCAATCGATTTATTTTAAATTTAAGCGGGCTTTTCAAATGGCAATTGAAAATTAAAATTTCGCGCCATAATATAAAAGACACAATAAACATTTAAATTTCCCTATTATAACTATATTTTTTTGTCTTATATGTACCACGAAATTTTAATTTTCAAATTGACATTTGAAAAACTTTCATAATTAAAAAAAATTAACTGAAACAGATTTGAAAATTAGGGCACTAACTGAAATGGCGGTCGATTATTATTTTTAGACTTTGAAACCTATAGGGTTTAAATAAAATAACAATATATATTTTTTGAGTTCCAAATAGTTATTGTGTTCCAATTCATTTATACTACTGATCATGAAGATTTTTATAAACAACTAGGAGGGTACCCCCCTACTCGCTTCGCTCGCCAACCCCCACGTTTGTGTTAACGTCAAATAAACGTTTGCGACATCTATGATTTAGTCATCTGACATATCACGTACGTATAAGCTCAAGCATAGTCATACTCAAGAGCTTTCAATATAACTAAGAATTTCTAAATTAAAAAGAAATTGCGTAGCTTCTGACAGACGCTGATTATAAATGAACATTACCGAATATAATTTTTCATCCAGTATTTAATTATGAGAAGAAAAATTTATTGAATTAGATCCTTATCCAGCGATAGAAAAAACAGGGCATTGTTCAAAATACAAACATTGCTTATTTAAGATCTTCTGCACATACAGACTTGATTTTGTGCTATTAGGATTTGCGGACTCAACACTTTGACTGTTAATTTTCTCTGATGCGAGGATAGGTTCGATATATGAAGTTGATTATCACTGACTTGTTACACTTAAGTTATTAGATATCTAAATTTAGGGTATTAGCTTAACATACATTGACTTTTATAATTTTCCATTCTACTATAGTTAAGAGTATTTTACAGATTTTGCAATCGAAAGTTCGCTTTCTCCAAGTTGCTACTGCAAGGTATTTAGTTTCTTTTGATATGATCTGAGATCAACATTCATCCTTTCGTGCCTTTTTTTGTGTGAAGATTTGGCTTTGTCCGACATAGAAAGCTTTCTCATCTATACTTTATTATCCCTACCGAATTGCATTTTTTCATTCATATATACTAGGGGGGGGGGGTACCCCCCTGCTCGCTCCGCTTGCCAACCCCCAAATTTTGGTTTTTATTATATTGTATTGATAAATAATAATTTAAGTATAAAAAAAGGTAAAAACCGCTGCCAATTCATTGGCACGTAGCTTCCTCCAATTAAATTTATAGTTAGTAGATAGGCTATAGGCATACTGGCTCATACGGATTCTGGCTCACCCCCTCCTCTCTCAGTGTGAGCCAGAATCCGAGCTGTGTATTTTAAATGGAGGGATCGTCAATCCCTCCCTTTTCTCCCCTAGCGACCGAGAATTTTGCCCCCTCTCAAAGTGAGCCAGAATCCGAGCTGTGTATTTTTAGATAGAGGGAGTGTCGATCCCTCCCTTCCCTCCCCTAGCGACCGAGAATTCTTCCCCCTCTCAAAGTGAGCCAGTAACCGTAGTATGTATAAGTCCCAATCTTCCCTTCTCCGTGTCCCGAAAAAAAATTTAGTGGTGGGTTCATGCTCCTCCTCCTTCGCGCAGGTAGAGACGGTGACCCTCGCACAGGTGTTTTCCTCTTCTTTACGGAATGTATGCGAGAAATGCTCCTTATACAAACTTCGCGTAGATAATTCTGGGATACGTATACAAACTATCCCACGCAGATGTATACAGTTTCCAGCGACATGTGTTTTTCCATTCGACTGCGATAAGTTAGTCCCCCGTCTGCGCGGACAGATTGCATAGGTACTATCCCTCACATTTCCAATACGATCCTCGCGCAGATAAGGACGAAGACCCGCAGACAGGTGTTTTCTGACTGAGAAACGCGAAGCTAGAAAATATTGACCGCCGACTATACATACAAATCCCACAGGTACTATCCCTTTCACTTTCCCAGAGACAATGCTGCTGTTTAAAAATCATTTGCAGAGATATCTGATTGGGTTTTGTAGAGAACGCACAGATGCCTCTCGCATCGATATACAGCAATTTTCTTAGAAGTCCTAAATAAATTCAGAGTGAGATTTTCTCCAAGATCTTTTCTTGATAGAAGAGGATAATCTCGCATTCTCGCAGTCGAGATTCCAAAAAAAAGGGAGTGTACTAAAAGGAGGTGGACACTAGTTTTCAAAATTGGCGAGAGAAATTTTTTCACGAATCGTAAGGCTTTTCACCCTCGATAGATGTGAGGAGGTGTGTTTTTCAAAAATTAGGAGAGAAAACTTTTATTTATTTTTTTTTTTAATTTTTATTTATTTATTCATTTTATTTTTTCTTACAAATGTTTGCATGACTGATAGAATAATTTCATAAGTTTGACAGTGTGAAGTGCGCAGGCAGTCTTGTAGATTGGATTATGATTTGTGCAAACTGTGACGCACTTGAAAGATGGTTTTGATGGATAGCCATATTGTTGAATGTTGTAGACGTTAAATTTGAATCGTTGAAGCCATTATTGTTTTAATGCACCGATGACAAAAATTTTTGATGCGTCATGGAGAGCGTCACGAAGCAAGTTTCCAATTTGAGAGTATTTATGTCCATCTGTTTTCCACCTGATACCATGATAATTATGTTTAAGCCAATTGTTTTCCCTCTGCATTTTGTCTGAGAGTTTTTTCCATGAGAAGGGATTTTTGAATATTAGAAAAACAGGATCACTATTTTTGTTAAGAGGTATGATTGCTATTTCCTTTAGAATATAATCTTCTTCGGTTTGCTTGAAACCATTCATATCTACTGCATACTCCATTTTTTGGTGCAGCCTAGACGAGCTTCTTGACATTCCCACTGATAGGATTGTACTGAACGACGCGATCGTTTAAGATTAGGCAGTATGCTGAAGTATGAGCAGGAAAATCTTTTTTAGCCTCAAACTCCCGACGTACATCGACAGGAGCGCTCTTGAGAGATTCGTTTTGTCGTGAACAGTCAATAACTATGAGTGGTTCATTCTTGATGAACATAGGCTTTGTCAGCAACGGCTGCGGATCTCTTAAATAGTATGATTTTTGAAAATTAGCATATATATCATAGAGAATTGCATACTGATTGTTATATATGTCGAGATTCATATTGTTGTATGGATAATATTGTGAATTTAAGAAAAGTTTCACATTACTTATCTCACAATGATCAAATCTACTGGCATTTGCAGTTCTTGTAGCTTTTCTCTTTGTTTGTGGTCCGAGAATTACAAAACGAGGTTTCTCCAATTGACTTGAAGTTTTCACTGTCCAGACGTGTTCATTCATGCTTGGAAGCAGCAGTATCAACAGCAGCAGCAGCAGCAACAACAACAACAACAGCAGCAGCAACAACAGCAGCAGCACCTACAGCAGCAGCAGCAGCAACAACAGCAGCAGCACCTACAGCAGCAGCAACAACAGCAGCAGCAACAGCAATAGCAGCAGCAGCAGCAACAACAATAGTAGAAACAACAGCAGCAGCCACAACAACAGGAACAGGTACAACAAAGAAATGTTCCGCGAATTATCGACATGGAAATTGTAATCGACCCTATCGATGTATCGAAATTTAAAAGAAACCAAAAAAAATTAAAGTAATATAAAAAATTTATTATTTTTTTTTGTGATGATGTATGAAAATAGAATAAGGTGTAAATAAATAAAAATAATATCGTATACATTATTCTTCCTTTCTCTTTAATCCACTTTGTTCAACGTTATTTCATTGAAAAAAAAATAATGACATTTCTTTTAATAATATCATAATAATTATTATTCTTTTATAAAAATTATTATTTATTGATAATATAGATTCCTCTTTCTTTAAAAAAAAAAAAGAAAAAATCAGTAATTGGCTTTGATAATTTAAAAAAAAAATTTAAATGATTGTCGAATAAATTTGCCTGATTGTAAGAATAATATTCCCAAATTCGAAGTTTGCAGTAAGAGTGAAAAGGTTCCTTTTGTTATTTATGCGGATTTTGAATGTTTATTGAAACCTACTAAGAATGAGAATGCTTTCCAACTGCACGAACTGCATACAGCATAGGATACTTCATAAAATGCAGTTTTGATGATAGCTTATCTGGCTATAGATCATACAGCTGCAGCATGGTTTGTTTTCTACCTTCATCATTGGAAAAGCTTGCATCATATCCGAAAAATGTGCCAATAGCAGTAAAGGAATTTCGATCAGATGGACTTACAGATGAAAAGATAGATCTCCATTGACGAAAAGGTGTATTTCCATATGATTTTGTAAATGGATTAGATAAGTTGACGACTACAAAATTGCCAGAAAAGAATGATTTTTATAATAAGCTAACAGATTCTCATATTGCTGAAGAAGACTATAAGCATGCTGTCCAAGTTTGGAATAAGTTCAATATTAGTACGTTGGGAGAATATTCAGATCTTTATCTGAAAACCGATGTTTTACTATTGGCCGACGTTTTCGAAAGTTTTCGAGAAACATCTCTTGAAGCCTATGATTTATGTCTTGCTCACTTTTATACGACCCCTGGACTAACTTTTTCAGCAGCTTTAAAAATGACAAAGGTAGAATTGGAGCTTCTTACAGATATTGACATGCTAATGTTTATCGAATCGGGCATACGACGTGGAATAAGTTAGTGTTGTAATCGATATGCCAAGGCAAACAATCCATATATGGGTTCTTCATACGATAAGGATCAGAAAACAAAGACTCTCTTATATTTTGATATCATCAATCTTTATGGATGGGCAATGGTACAGCATTTACCAGTTGGAAAATTTGAATGTATTGATTATGAGACAAATCCAAGTTTTTTCAATACACCACCAGATTCTGATATAGGCTATTTTGCTGAAGTTGACTTGGAGTATCCTGAAGAAATACATGATGATCATAGGGATTTACCTTTTTGCGCAGAACATCTTGCACCACCTGGTTCAAAGCAGAAGAAACTTCTCACGACTTTGAATGACAAGAAAAGGTATGTCATTCATTATCGAGCACTTAAGCAGGTCCTAGATAATGGACTTCGATTAAAAAAGGTGCATAGGATTTTGAGTTATGAGCAGAGGGCGTGGCTCAAACCATATGTTGAATTTAACACAGAAACGCGAAAGCAGGCAAAGAATGAGTTTGAAAAACTCTTCTACAAATTGTTAATTAACGCTGTCTATGGAAACTGTATTGAACGAGAGCGGAAACGTGTAGATGTGCGATTAGTAAATAAATTTACAGGCAGATACCGAGCAGAAGCTCGCATAGCTCTGCCAAATTTTCACAGTTGTGCAATCTTTGAAGAAAATTTGATTGCCATACAGCTGAAGAGGAGAAGTATTACAATCAAAAAACCAATATACGTTGGTCTCTCAATTCTAGATTTGTCAAAAACATTAGTATATGATTTTCATTATTCATATATGAAAAAGCGAGTTGGAGAAAAATGCAAACTCCTGTATACGGACACTGATAGTTTAATATATGAAGTTGAGGATGTAGATATGTATCAAGTAATGAAAGAAGATGTACATAAATTTGATACTTCTGATTATGATGAAAATAATCAGTTTGGAATTCCACGTGTTAATAAAAAAGTTCCTGGATTGATGAAAGACGAATGCTGTGGCAAGATTATGACAGAATTCATTCGTTTAAGAAGTAAAATGTACAGTATTTTGATTAATGGCGCCGCGACAGTGAAAAAAGCTAAAGGTATAAAATCTAGTGTTGTAAAGAAATCAATCACGTTTGAAGATTATCGAAAATGCTTTCAGGATCTTGTTATTATAAAACGTGAGCAGTGTAATATTCGTTCAAAATTACACATTGTGCATACTGAAAAACAGGAAAAAATTGATCTAAGTCCATACGATGATAAAAGATTCTTATTGCCACATAGTACTGACACTTTGAGAATGCCTCGCGTGTGGGGTTGACACTTTATGCTGATGGAGGGGAACCAATCAAGATTGAATATGATGTTTTAGAGGAGTTTATGCACGAGTGGGATCCATCATTGGATAGGATAGATTATTTCTATTTCTTAGTTCTCTCTCTCTCTCTCTAAATTCTCACCTACAAGACATTTTTCACTAACTTTCATTCTTATTTTCACTTTTCAGAATGGATCTATCTGCACTCAACAAGATTGCTGAGCGCGAGTTCTTGCCTAAGAAGAAAGTTACGAACTTGGAAAAAGATCATGAGTACACGGTGACTGCACTCAAGGAAGTAAAGACCAGATTCAGCACAAAGATCGTGGCTGAGATCGATGACAGCTTTCAAATATTTCTGCCCGGGAAGATCTCATCAGCAATCTTGAAAGTTCAAGAATTTTTCAATAATCTCTCTAACACAGCAAATAATCTTAGTTTATTTATAACATATCAGGGTGGAACTTCTTTTAAGTTCACCACATGCTAAAATAATGAAATACAAAGACTGATACTTGTTAAATACTATTTATTTATTTATTAAAACTTGTGTACAATTTACATGAATAAATACATTATTAAATATAATAACAATTGCTTTCTTATTTATTTAAACCTTGAATAATTCATGCAATCTCATTTTTATCTATCCAACTATAATGCTTGTCACTAAATCCTAACCATTTAACATATACGCGTTTACCACTTTTCTTTAAAACTTTTTCTGCTAAATAAATTTCCGGATACATAGTTTTATGAATTTCCGTTTCATAAAAGCCACCAGAGACGGGTTTATCATAATAATCTTTGAGGTGGTAAGTTACTGGATCTGTTTTTACAACTCGCGTTATTGTGAAAATTTCTGTTGACCAGTTTGGTGTATAACCTTTTTCAAAAACATTTTTTATCCTACTTATTCGTACTTTATCTCCTACTTTAAATTTAAGTTTTTTCACTGGCGACTTTTCATTTGGAAAATGTCTCTTGACTTCTCGCTCATTTGCCAGTGTAACATTTTCAGGCTCGATTCCTGTTGTCCGATGTTTTCTCGAATTGTATGCTTTGAGCAAGTTAGGTAGAATATCCAACCATTTATAGCTTCCTTGTTTGCTGAATTCTGTCCACATTGCATTTTTTAACGTTCTATTGAATCGTTCGCATATACTTGCATGAAGATTACTATGCGAAGAGTATAAGTGTATATTTTGCTTTTTCATAAGTTTTTGAAAAATTGAATTGTAAAATTCTTTTCCTTGGTCAGTTTGTAGATTCTTCGGTACTCGTCCTTCTTTCAGTATTGACTTCATAGCTGTAGTAACATCATTACCACTCTTTGACTTGACTGGCACGGCCCATGCATACTTTGAAAATATATCTATGACAGTGAGTAAGTAATGAAAACCTTTATTCTCTTTAGAATATGGTATCATTTGTACAAGATCCGCTTGCCAAGTCTCATCTATTTCACGTATGTCATATTTTCTTCTCTTGTATCGCCGACGTGCTGGCTTGTGCAGCTCTTCAGCTACTCTTTGACGTTCCATCATCGTTTACAGTAGATGAAAATCCATCTGGAAATTCGTCTATACGAACTTTTAATTGTTTATTCACTTCTTCAATGATATAATCAATGCCAGAGTAATTGCGAAGAGTTGTACTATAAAGATAACGCAATTTTGTATTCACTTCCAATTGCTGCTTTTCAACTTGCTGCTTATATTCTTCTATAACTTCACCAATTCCAGCAATTTTAGCAGTTATATAATTTATTTCAGTTTGTAGAATAACTTTCAGTGAGTGCAAGGTGATTGCATCGTTTGGATGATTGGGCTGTCCTAGGTTGCAAAGTCGCTTATTTTCTAAATCAAAATCACCGTCCGGTGTAAAATTGAAACCAATGCCTGGAGGACCGCGACTCACTTGCGAGCCCTCAAGTTTTCTTCCAAACACATCGAGACTCATGGTAGTACTGATGCAAAGAAGAAAGTTGCATGTCAATATATATGCCCAGCTTCGCGTAATTCCTCAATAATCGACTGGATTTCATTGACGTGATTATTATTTCCAGCTGATTGTTCGGCAATCAATAATCGAAGTCTCTCAGTAAGCTCGTTTGGATCATCCCAATAGACGAGATCAATGGAAGAATTTTTCTTAGCTATTTTATATTTAGGCATAAGTCCTCCTCCGCTGCTGTTTATATTCTTTTTACGTGGAGTGCTGCGGAACATTGGTGCTAAAACATTCTTATATTTATTACTTCTCGACATTCGTATAGATTCATCTTTGCTGAATTTTTTCCGATGAGCATTTGTTGCTTCCAATATCTTGCGATAATTTGCACGATCTGCTGAACTTAAAAGAAGATCATCCGGATATTTTTTAAATAGTAATTCCATTAGTCCATTCGTTTTAGGATAACTTTCATTTCTGACTTTGACATATTTATCATCAAATTCAATTTCTGAATCACCAATCATATACACTTCATCAACCTTTCGCACTCCGTATATATTATCAATGGTTCTACGGCTTTTATCTAGCATTGATAAAAAGTCTTCAGCTGATTCATTTTTTCCACTCGCGGATTTAAATGTAGAATTGGTTATTGTGTTAAAAACATCATCATTATTATCATTATCATCATAATCATAAACGGTATAATCCATTAAACTCGATCGATCGATTCTCATTCGTTTTTTACTGTTGTTTTGATCCAAAATGTGATTGGATGGTTGCTGTAGTGGGCTTTCACTTTTCATCTCAACAAGTTTCTCAAGTGGTGTGATGACTGGTTTTAGAGTATCACCGATGACTTTTTCAAAATCATCTTTCTCCTGTTTTAATAAAGTGTATTTTTTCTTAATAGCCTCACGAGCTCGCAAGAGCTCACTAAGAACATTCTTCTCTTTAGTCTGACATGCTTACGTGGCGATGTCTACAACTGAACTGTAAGTTTGAGACTCATAATTCCTTTTTTATTGCAAAACAGTCAAATCCTTTTCTGTATCTACCCTCATTCATCGGTCGATCTTTGTCAATAACGATGAATCCATATCTATCATTCTTCCAACATTCAGAACAAAGATTCCGAAATTCGTTGAAAGTTAAATCGGTATTCACATGATCTTTATAGATATGTTTAAGATTTAGATCATCTTGTCGATAAATTACTAATAAATTGACATTATCTCTAATGAGATTTTTTCCTATATGAGCATGAGATTGGCATAGATAGAAGCTATCTACACTCTTACATCTTCCCATACAGAAGAATGCTCTGACATTATCCTGCTTCTCACATGCCACATCATCAAAAATCATTATTGAATTTGGAAGGGCTTCATCTGGAGATACTACAGATTCATGCTCACTGAACGGAAGATATGATACTCTATCAATCGGATCCAGAACACTTTTGAGAAATTGATACTTCGGCTGATTCAAGGATTTAGAGTATACATACAAATTTTCAAACCTAAGACCATTGGGATGTGTTATTAAAGCCAATAAACTATTTGTTTTTCCACAAGATCGAGAAGCGACTTAAATGCAATAATCCAGAATGGAACTACATCATCTGGCGTAACTACTTATGAAGATTGTGAAGTAAAAATAACGAAGATAGAATGGTTAATGCCATATGTTATTGCATCAGATAAACAAAAAATCCAGCTATTGAATTTCATTGGTAAGGATAACCCCATCTCTATGTGTTTTCGTTCTTGGGAGATATTTGAATATCCTCTTCTTCCAAGCACGAATAAACACGTCTGGACAGTGAAAACTTCAAATCAATTGGAGAAACCTCGTTTTGTAATTCTCGGACTACAAACAAAGAGAAAAGCTACAAGAACTGCAAATGCCAGTAGATTTG